>JAQGAP010002403.1:0-15290 GCA_034697805.1 Orchesella bifasciata | reverse complement strand
CATCTCCTCCATGGGATAATAACACTTGCTGCTTTTTTATGCCCTTGCTTTGTATTCATGACGATCAGTTTCGTTGACGCTTTGAACCAGCTCATCGATTCGAAACAGAGAATGTTAACGGGTAAGCCTATACATTTTGCTTTCGTTACATAAAATGGCAGTTAAAAAAATATTTTCCGTTTTGTTAACAGGGTTTAGAATCACAGCAAGAAAACTCGAGGCAGATCGAATACTGTTGCCGACGGCGATTTTGGCATGTATTTTACCCGTTGCGCTCGTGATCGGTGTGCCGTATTTTGAACTCGACGCATTCCATTTGGTTTTCCAAGACATGCTGCCGAAAAACGCTTATCAGAAATGGCATACAATTTTGGGATTATACCTTTTCCGCACGTTTTTGTGGTTTGGTATCTGTGAATCATGCAGAACGATTGCTTCCTTCTGTATATCTTTAATGGTTATGGGGACCAATATTATACACTATTTCCAAGCACTTTTGTTAAGCATAATTAATATTGTCAGTGTTCTCAATCACTACAAACTGTTTCTGATCATTAGTACACGTTTTCAAAGGTCAACCGGGATTTTGTTGTTTTTCGGGCTTTCCGTTGTGTTTTGGATCTTGGTTCTTATCACTTGGTTCATAATCACAGGGACTGAAACACTCCCAAAGTTGATTTATTTTCCATGTTTGCTCCAAGTGATTGTAGTTTATGTTTTTCTGGTGCTGGGATTAAATATGGCCACAACAGTGTCAGAAATATCTCGGCTAATAGTACAAAAGTGTAAGAGGAATATGTGCTACTTGAAAACACCTCTGATAGGGCAACACATGAGACGAATTTTAACGAAGAAAATTAGGGCCCAGTGGACTTATAAGTTGTCGTATGGATCTGTGATGGGAATAGACAAGCAGTTTTCCTGCATGTTTCTGTACAATTTAGGGGATAAAACTCTAAATACTTTATTATTATTCTAGGCTCCTTTCTGCTGCAAGCATTGCTGTCTGAAGCGTTTAAAAAATAAATTTATTTCTAAATTCGAGAATTAGGTATGCACAAAATAAGACACGTTATTGATTATATAAAATAAAAAATTATTCAAACGATTTTAAATGTATTCGAAACAAAAAGGCTTCACTGCATATTCCATATCAATAGCTAAACAACTTTTCATACATTATCGAAGGCCTTAACGCATTGGCGACAAAAATTATGTTTAGTGATATTTGTTACCCATTTTTCAATTTGACATTTGAATGTATGTATGTATGTATCTGAAGGCAGTGAAATTAACATGATTTCTCAGCAGATAACCAATAAATTTGGGTTTCTAACGTCTCGCCTTTGACATTTGAATAGTATTTTCAATGTATATTACTTCAAATTTTGTGTTGTTTTTGATAGTACAATTGACAGGACTGAATTTGTTGAATGTTGTAAGATTGATATTACTACAAGGATTAATCTTACTGCACTAAACGATTACGGAAAATGGAACAATTTAAGTAGCCGCATTAATAATTGTTGTTAAAAATTTCAAATTGTTTTTGTTGGTCGCAAAAGTCATTATATAATAGAGTTTACTATCACGACATTTTGATTCGTTCTGAACAGAATTTTGATTCCTTTTGAACACGTTGGTAGGGTCTTTGTTTTTTCGTGATTCTAACGCTGGTATCTCAGATTTTTTTGCAGGTAAAATGAATGCTCAACAATAATCCCAGTAAAATAATAAGTGCTAATGTAGCCCCGATCCGGAAAGCTTTTGCAACTTTTAAAAACTTATCGTGTCTAAAAAAAACAGCCCAAAACTCGAATTGAGTAACAAAAATGTTGTTTATTTTCATAGCAATTTTTAACATTTTCTGCTTGTGATCCAGGACTCCAGGGATTTTACAATTGACAAGAAGATTTAGCTGCAGGTTTATCACTTCCTTATCAATTTTAAAGCCGAAATCGGGTAATCCAGTAATTGACTTTTAGCACAAGAAAGCAAAATATTTCCACTCCGCTCAACATCGAGAACCCCAAACAGAGGCCAAGCATTCCACCTTTGTTCGCTAGATATTATGACCAACCTGATTGCTTACAACACCCACTTTCTACCTTTCAAATCCAACTGGAAATGTAGCGTAATACAATTTAATACCAATGAAGTCCATACAACCGCTTACGAAGCATTGGAACGGTTGCATCACTTTCAATACAGACGTGTAGAACAGAAATCTTCGAATGACGCGACCTGCAAATAAAATCAAGGAAAAAGATGTGAGTGCTGATGCACTTCCTTTATTATAAAATATTATATACGAATCATATATTGTGGTTAAGAGGATATGGAAGGTCGACAGCAACCAAATGATATGAAGTCAAAAATGACTTACTCAACTAATGTAAGGTTCAATTTAACTTCTTTATAGTGTTTATGGGTGGGTTGCGCTGCAATCCTGTAAAGATTGGGAATTCTGTGTGCATGAAATGTACTTTACTTTACATTCCTTCAAGACATGAGATAGATGTAGGAGTAGGAGTAGAGTAGCAAAATATTATTATTATTATTTTTGAATAGCTCAGATTGAGCTATAATTTTGAATATTAATTATGGATAAGCAGAGGAGAAGGCATTAAGCTTTATTGGAGTGTGGAGATTGACGTGGAGAGTTTGACATAATAAAAAGTAGATAGTGACAAAGACTATCTAAAATTCGATTGAGTAAGTATTGTGTAATACTCTGTTGGAGAATCTTCTGATTACGATCATCGGGTGTGTGTTGCGAATGAGTGAAGTGAATGAGAGTAACTGAGCGAATTAAGAGTGAAGATGAGTATGAGTAATTGCACAGTCAAGTCAAGATTTGACTGACAAGAGTGCAAAGTTGCATAACCATAAGCATTACCATCATCGCATCTAGTTTCCGATAACTCACTTTAGTTCTGATAACTCTCTTTAGATCTCATAACTCACTACAGTTCTGATAAAGGCATAGCATGTGCTATATCAATCGAAAGCTAAGCACTAGGTGAAGTCAAATGCTGTACTTATATGTGACTCCGATGGGGCGTTTGACCTCAATTAGGGGTGAATTGCGAGGTGTTTAGAAGCGTCGTTTTAAACAGTTTTAAGGTCAAATGCCATTTCCTAGCGAGTTGCTAGTTGTCTACATTCCTGATTGCCAGGTTTATTTTAATTGTTTTAGAAATTAACGAAACTACTCGTCGGAAGTACGAAAGTGCATGTACACTTAATTTAAAATATTTATACATAGCTGAAACAATGATTGCTCGCACTTATGATTAAGAGTGCTAAATCTAGTTGAGATTTCTTTGTTTATAACTGAGCTGAGCTGATTACATTTGCTGTGGTCTGCGTTGGCTTGAAAATGACTGAACTGGATTTGGCAGTTGAGCTTGGAACACTGGACTCAAACAACAATTCCGAATGCATATATCTTTCTCTATGTAGATATAAAATGATGAAATCGGCAAATATGTAAATTAATTTAAAATGTAACATCGATTACTCATCATTACTAATGATATGACATCATATTGAAAGGTTGAAAAGCTCCAGTCCTTGATTTTCATATTATTGCTTGGTTAATTAGACTAATTTTATTCCGAACTAATTTGCAAAACTCCACTGCTAAACATGACATTGGGAACTCAAATTGTATGATACGTTATTATTTTCTTAGTCATAAGCTCCATAAAAAATTTTGCCGGGCCCTCAAACACAAACCTGTTATTTGATAGTTTTTACTGTATCCTTGTGCTAAAGGATTTTGAATGCTTTTCAAATGCCAATTAAAATAAATATTACGTCGAGCATGCATTCGTTATGACCGAATTTCAAAGACAAAACCTTCAATAGTACTTAATGTACTATTTTCGTGTTTTTCTTATAATTTGGTTAAGTCAGTACCTCTTCAGTTCTACGCTGCGTTTCCCAAACTTTTGGCTAGTCCATTTTCGTTCTTACTTGATCAAAGAATGCTTACCAAGTCTCAAAACGCCGCTTTTGAAACTCTAAAACGTGGCTTTGGTTATATGTATCCGTTGCCACTTGAATGGGATTTGGAAAAATCAAAACTTACACTTTCAAAGAAACTCAATCGAGATTGCAAAGCGTATGCATTCACAATGGGTCTTAACTTAGCAATCTGTCTTTCAAGTTTCTACGTTGTCCTCAGCCATTTCTTAATTAAACCCCGTCTAAACTACGGACTAGTGATGATCATTATGCATCTCCTCCATGGGGTAACAACACTTGCTGCTTTTCTATGTCCTTGCGTTGTAATCATGAAGATCAGCTTCGTTGATGCTTTCAACCAGCTCATTGATTCGAAACAGAGAATGTTAACGGGTAAGCCTATACATTTTGCTCTTCGTGAAATAAAATGGCAGTTTAAAAAAAAATTTCCATTTTTTACAGAGTTTCGATTCACAGCAAGAAAACTTGAAGTTGATCGCATCATGTTGCCGGCGGCGATTTTGGCATGCATTGTACCCGTTGTTCTCGTGATCGGTGTGCCGTATTTTGAACTCGACGCATTCCATTTGGTTTTCCAAGACATGTTGCTGGAAAACGCTTATCAGAATTGGCATACAATTTTGGGAATATACCTTTTCCGCACTTTTTTGTGGGCTGGTATCTGTGAATCAATAAGAACGTTTGCTTACTTCGGCATGTCTTTAATCGTTGGGGGGACCAATATTATACACTATTTCCAAGCACGTTTGTTAAGCATAATTAATATTGTCGGTGTTCTCAATCACTACAAACTGTTTCTGATCATTAGTGCACGTTTTCAAAGGACAGCTGGAATTTTGGTTTTTTTCACGCTTTCCTTTTTGTTTTGGATCTTGGTTCTTTTCACTTGGTTCATATTCAGAGGGGCTGAAACACTTCCAAAGTTCATTTATTTTCCATGTTTGCTCTCAGTGATTGTAGTTTATGTTTTTCTGGTGCTGGGGTTAAATATGGCCACAACAGTGTCAGAAATTTCTCGGTTAATAGTACAAAAATGTAAGAGGAATATGTGCTACTTGAAAACACCTCTGATAGGGCAACACATGAGACGAATTTTAACGAAGAAAATTAGGGCCCAGTGGACTTATAAGTTGTCGTATGGATCTGTGATGGGAATAGACAAGCAGTTTTCCTGCATGTTTCTGTACAATTTAGGGGATAAAACACTAAATGCTTTATTATTATTCTAAGTTCCTTTCTGCTACAAGCTTTATTTATTGCAATGATCTCTGAAGCATGATTTTGAATTAACTCTTTTAAATTCGGAAAGTTTGGTTGATAATTTAATTGTTTTTTTACAATTCTGTATGCACAAAATATGACACGATGTTGAATTGTATGCAATTAAAAAATATTTAAACGATTTTCAATTTATTCGGAGCAAAATGACTTCACTGCACTGAGGAAACCGAAAATGGATGACGTGACGATAATGCACGAATTTAATCGAAACCTTTTGCAACCTTCCGAAGCTCTATTCATTCCAGGCATATGTTTTTCTAAAAACGTGAAAATTTATTAGTAGCATCATCACCTTGTTAGAATTGCAATGTTAACGTATTATCGTTTTGACCTGGAAAACCTGCAGTGCATCACAAATTTGACACACGGAAACTGGGTGGGCAATCATGGTTCCGAGCATCACGCAACCTGTCAAACACGAAACTACGTAGAGCAGAAGATAAACTACGGTTGAGTTTTGACTATCATCCTTATCGACTTTTGGTTGCTAACTGATAACTCAACCAAATGTGTTGGAAGAACGAAAACTGCATAGAAGACGTGCTACGTTTGACAACAGTGCATTGCAACTGGTATTAGTTTCAGTCCTGATTGCTTTAAATTAAACATTTATATGTCATTTTAAATCAATTGAAATCAAGACTTTTCAGTAATATATAAGCAAAAATTAGATCGATAATGGTATCGATATGCAATTTAAATGATTTTTAAATTTATGGTTATAAAATGAGAAATTGAACCCGTAGTGGAAAATCGTCTTGCCAACTTCGAATTCAAAAACTATCTAAACCAAATGCTTCCCAAAAACGGGACAGAGACGTTTATGTATGTAATTATCAATATCGTTTGTCGTGCTACGAACACACATATTTAACGTTAGTCCCTATAAATTGATGGTACAACGGGTTTTTCGGTATAAGTTTTAGTTTTAGTAAAAGTTTTAGTATAAGTTTTCAGAAATGTTTTTCCCTTTGAGAAATCACTTTATAGCAGACACGTATTACCTTTTTCATAACACAATGAAATAAAATGAACCATGTTAACAACCCCCCGGTGCAATAATTGTACAACCTCAAGCACAAATATTGTTAACGCAAACAATTCTCGTAATTGTCTTAATTTTTTTAATGAGCTGTAACAAATAATCATAAAACTCGTTTTCACCCTTACATTGACAGTCGTATGCACTCATATACCAATAATTAGATGAACAAAACACCATTCAAGTTTAAGTGACAGTTGGTTTCTAGCCCATGTCATTAGAAATAGTGGTATTCAAAAACTCAAATCACATAATATTATTACATGCACCTGTTAATAGCAATTCATAGTTGATGTGAGCACTCACGTCAGATATCTAGTAAAGCTTGAGTTACATATATGCGAATCAAACATTCAGTTTTCTAATATATTTTTGTTGTCAGAAAGTTTTCCAAATGTAGTAGGCATAACTATTTTATTTAAAGTTAAAAGGAAGTGTATTATTAAGATAAAACTGTTGCTGTACAACAGCCTGTAGTTCTTGATACTAAATCATTGGCACCAATTTTGACATGACATAATCCATACTTCTCTTAACGCACTGTCACTGTCATTTAGTTGAAAAAGCTTTAAGTATTCTGTGGTTTGTATTAAAGTAGTTTTTGAAAGGGAACGATGTAACGGTAATTCTGTAAATGAGTATTGGTTTAACAAGCATCGAATTTCGTAGAGTTTGTGACGACAAGGGAGTGATTCGGAGCTCACATTTGATAAATATGCTGGTAGATTGCATTTATCTTCCAAAAGACATATACATGTTTAGGGTTAAATTAGCTGTAATTTAAGTGGCTTCTGACAAATGATTTCCACTTTACATCTTTTACTGGAAATTGTGCTGGTCAATTTAAATATTGAATATATACGAATAGCCCCAAGATTGTACTTTTATCTCAATTATTATTTACCAACACTATTATGTTTTATCCCAAACATACAATTCGACAAATTAGAGTCGTTGCCTTAAATGATGTTCAGTTACAAAAATACTGTAATATTAAACAATAATCACTTTAAATTTGTTTCAAGTAAATTTCAGCATTTTATCCTACGCACACTTAGCCGAATAGCGATGCTCGTTACTTAAATGGCAAAATCGTCTATTAATTAACAGGAGGGTGTGTCAAAGGTTGATATAAAACACAAGCATAATAAAGACTGAGCTCAGTAAGGTCGCATTTTTAAAGAGTAACGGAGTTCAAACCATAATGTCTGAATTCCTTTCTGGATGTTCGTCACTGTAGTTTGTTTATTCCATCTTTTAAAAAAATGCTTGTTGTAGAAAACTTGATTGGCTATATTGCCACCTGTCTAAGAGTACAACAGTTTCAAGGCGCATATCCAATAACGATTTGTACTGATCAAAAACTCCAACCGAATAATGACAAGAAACTAAACCGTGTAATAGAATCTCCTATTACCCCCACTATGACCCCGCTTTACTGTAAACTCCAGATGCCTGCTGCTGTTCATTTCATCACTACCATTCCCTTCTCAGTCCATCGTCATTTCTGACGAGTTCTCTCGTCGAGTCAATGTGCTCACGCACAAGTACTAGCTACCTTCCCATTTATCTTTAGGTCCCCTTAATTACAGTTAACTAATGTGATCTTGTTGGTTCTTCTTGATTATCCCGTAGCCCAGTTACTCAGCTGAGTCCCCAAACCCCCCACATTACAATATTTAAGTATTTTCCCCTAACTTTGCAACCGCGAGCTAGTTATAATACATATATATGATTACTCGAGAATTTAGCTAAATCTGGACAAATTTGTCCGGAATGCTAAACCATACTTAAAAGTAATTTCTATACTAATTCCTTGTAAAATGTGTACGCGCATGCTAAATCATATAAAAAATTGCCTAAAAGGATAAAATATATAAATTTTTGGGCATGCTAAACCATGTGTAAAATGTGTAAGGGCATGCTAAATCATTTGAAAATGTGCCCTAAAAGGATAAAGAAAGATAAATTCCATTGTTATAATACATATATATGAAAACGTTAAAGCATATGGTTTAGCATATAGAAGAAAAGCACATGGTTTAGCATACAAGAAAGAGCCTTATGGTTTAGTTGCGTAGAGAAAAATGTTCGTTTGGGTTTAGCATTAGGATTTAGCATTAGGATTTAGCATAGGGTTTAGCATAGGATTTAGCATATGGTTGAACATAGGATTTAGCATATGATTTAACATAGGGTTTAGCATATTGTTTAGCGTAGTATTTAGCATGGGATTTAGCATAGGATTTAGCGTTGATTTTTTAAGAACAGGATTTAGCATTTCTCAGGTTGGCTTATGTTATATATTAGGTTAAACTAGAGCCGGTGGGCCGGTAAATCCAATGTGGTCCGGTTACACCATTGTGGACCGGTTACTCCGAGGTGGCACGTTAATTTAGCATGTGGCATAGTGTGAGTGTCTTGTAGATAAACCTCAAGGTTTCTATGACGCAAAGCGTTATAGAGGAGGTTGCTGCATTACGGGCTGAATTGAAAAATGAAGCAGTTTTTTAAAGTCTGGGGAGCCCTTTAGTTTTTCTCCCCAGACTTTTGGAACTTCCATTTAACTTGCATTAGTAAAATGGTAGTCAAGGAATATTTTTGAAGTCAGACCCAAAACCGAGGTGTTTTGGGCATATCGCCCTTATGCAGTCACCTCTATCTATTTCAGAACCACCTTGGATAAACCCTATGCTAAACCATATGCTAAACAATATGCTAAAACCTATGCTAAATCCTATGCTAAACCATATGCTAAATCATATGCTAGATCATAATGCTGAAACGAACATTTTTGTCCGCGCAACTTGCATATGCTAAACCATGTGGTTCTTTCCTGTATGCTTAACCATATGCTTTTCTTCTATATGCTAAACCATATGCTTTAAATTTTTCAAATGTATGTATTATAACAATGGAATTTATCTTTTTTTATCCTTTTAGGGCAAATTTTTCAAATGATTTAGCATGCCCTTACACACTTTACATATGGTTTAGCGTGCCCAAAACTAATCTTTTTTATCTCTTTAGGGCAAGTTTTCATATGATTTAGCATGCCCGTACACATTTTACATAGGGTTAGCATTCAAATTACTTTTATGCATGGTTTAGCATTCCGGACAAATTTGTCAAGATTTAGCTAAATCCTCGAGTAATCATATATATGTACTAGAGCCGGTGGGCCGGTAAATCCAATGTGGACCGGTATTTATTAAAAGTAGCAGACCTGCGGCCTGCTACATGGTTTTTTAAACTGCTTGAGACAGTGGGCCATTAAATTGAACGTCGGCAGTTAATTTTTTAAAGTGACATATCTACAACCTGCTACGTGATTTGTAAATCGGACAATGTTAAATCGCATACTACAAATCTGACAATGCTAAATCCCATACTAAAAGAGCCGTCAAGGGGTAATTGTATTGAATTGTAGGTCTTCTAATTTTTTGTGTTCGTTTGTAGTCTTTCTTAACCTAACCAAAACCATAACCTAACCTGAGAAATTCTATATCCTGTGTTTAAAATGATAAATACTACATCCTGTGCCTAAATTAATAATACTAAATCCTGTATTAAATTTTCTGTATGCTAAATCCTATACCAAATCCTACACTTTTTCTTTATGCTAAATCCTGTGTTAAATTTTCAATATGCTAAATCCTATGTTTAATTGTCTGTATGCTAAATCCGATGCTTTCCTTCGGTGTACTAAATCTTTCTTCTATTTTCTATATGCTAAATCCTATGCTAAATCCCATGCTAAATCCGATTCCTTTTAAATTCATTTTCAACTTTTTCAACCTGGAGTTTAGCATTAGTCTTTTTTTCTACATGGGATTTAACAATACTACTTTTTCTATATGCGATTTAGCATTACCCAGCTTTTTTTAAAAAATGGGATTTAGCTTGGACAGACAAGTTTTACATAGGATTTAGCACGACCAGTCAACTTTTAAATGGGATTTAGCATTAGATTTTTAGAATGTGGGATTTATCATTTATCAATTTTTCAAAATGGAATTTAGCACATCATTACAAATTTTTCAAAATGGAATTTAGCACATCATTACAAATTTCATAGGATTTAGCATGAATAGTCAACTTCTACATGAGATTTTGCATACATATTAATTTTTTAAACACAGGATTTAGCTAAATCCAAACGGAATTTTTGTTCGCGTCTTCGATTAATCATATATATGTATTATAAAAACTCCAAATGAACAAAAGTAATACTGAAGAGAGTCTTACTCAACAATTACCGCCTTACGTGTCGTTTAAAATGAGATTTAGCATTGTCCTATTCGTAATGACGTCACACTAAATTAACGTGCCACATTAGAGTAACCGGTCCACATTGGATTTACCGGCTGACCGGCTCTAGTTAAGACTACAATTTATATCTTTTTTGTGTTTATCTTGTTCGTGCAATTATTACAGAGAATAAGCTCAGAGCCAATTTTCATCTCATTACAAAACTTGTTGCACGTGGTGGTACAATTCAACTTCGTTTTTGTAAAGTCTGTAATTTTTCATCGCCAGGAAGATGTTGCAGAGCTATTGAATCTTTTGCAAGAATTTGAGAAACGAAACATAAAGGGCAAGTTAAAGTTTGCAACGAATTGCTAAAAAAAACCACCAATCCATAATTTTTTAAACATTTTGTAGACCACGCCACCGTAGACATTGCAGCATCCGGATCACCACGCCCAATGAAGCTGATTTTACTTGGTGGCATAATTTGGATTTATTGCAGCATCACCGTATGCAAAGCAAAGATGGATGATGCCTTGCAACTCGGCTACTTTCGGTTACTTCCTAATTCCAGAATGCTGGAATAACTGTTTCGTGGACGAAAAGTGGTTAATTTCATCAATTGTTCGGCTTTTGATGATATGCACCCTTTCATTTTGGCTTTATGTGGATGGAGCAGGAACGTGGGCTTTATCCTTTCACCTTTCGCTTGTTCAGGTGTATTGTTTGCGACGATATTTGAACTACATTACTCAACTGCTGGCTTCAAATGAAGAAAGGTCCAGAATATATTTAAAATACTACCGACAAGTTCAGATTTTGAGTCGTTACAACAATCTGGTTTTACAAGACCGCCTTGTATTCTCGTATATTTGCATTCTCATAATGGTTGTAATTATATGCTTTTTCACGATAATTCATCTTGGGCTGAAAATTTCGGATGTTGAACTTGCCATGTTTGGGGTTGGCGTATTTTATTCAGGAATCGGGCTGATGGTTCACACTTCTGTTATGGCTCAAATCAACCCCGCATTTGAGCAGCTGAAAAAAAACAATCAAACAAAATATTCTGGCTCGTGGAATGTCACAAAGACTGCGAAACTGGATTGAGCGTTATACCCAGAGGTGTAAGTTTGTTCAGCCGAACCGAATCGAGCCAAACCAATTAACTTTTTTGTCTTAGCCGAACCGAATCGAACCGAACCAATTAACTTTTTTGTCTTAGCCGAACCGATTCGAACCAAACGAATTAAATATTTCAGGTGAGCCGAACCGAATCGAACCAAATCAATCAAATATATCAGCACAGCCAAACCGAACCTTTATCTGGGGAATCTAGATCGGTTTGTTCATTACAGGTTGTTGAAAGAAACTCTCAGCTTTACCGTTTTACCTTGAGAAATCGGAGGTGGCAGAAGACCAACCTGCAACCAATCAGAGCCCGCCTCCAGACTTACTACGTGCTTTTTTCAGTGCGTGCTTTTACCGTTACTAGGGCTAAATGCGTTCTCAAATGATCCGGTTATCTTAACTGAAGTTCTTTACTTAATGGCTAAAATAAGTTGTATGCTTTCTTTATGACCGTGTATTTCAAATAGCTCATCTGGTCGTTAAACCTGAATCATTTATTCACAACTTGCTAAAATGTTTTGCATTGTTGAGTTTTCTAGCAATATTCATACCTCCGAATCAAACTAAACTATATTGTTTCGGGAGCCGAACCAAACCAAACCGAATCACCTGAATTTGTACTAAGTAGTCGAACCGAACCAGGTTCTTCATATGGTTTGTGCCGAACCGAACCAAACCATTGGTTCGGTTCGATTCGGTGGTTCGGCCGAACCAGAAACTTAAACCTCTGGTTATACCCAATCCTTTCAGCCTCTCAAGTTGTATGTCGGCTACAGTAATTTTGTTGACGTGAGCACGCCATTGGTAATCCTCGATTTTTGTGTGAATCAAACCGTTAGTTTGCTAATGATGTAATGTTGGTGAAAATTGCCTTGTTTTTTAATTATGAGGAAAAGCCCGTACAATTTCCGGATAGACCGTCTCGGCATTTGCTAGGACATGAATTAAACATAAACATACATATATTTTCAAAACGGTGGTCACACGAATTTGGTGAAAGTTTTTACCATTGTATTACTGTCAAAAGGTTCAAAAGCAAATTGATTTTTCCTAAATTCAAAGGTTTTATTTTGGAATTAAGTCAACTATTCAATAAGAGAACGGCAAACTAAATTGATTAATTCCTTACAAGGGCACCTAAATGTACGTTTTAGAGAATTACAGTTTCTACAGATAAAAATACCTCTGTAACACGTTTCTTTTAAATGCATGTATGAATTTGACAGCTAGAATGCAGTTTTAATTCTCCATGTATTTCGAATTATAAAAGACTTTGTTCTTATTAAAAGTTTTATATTACATTACACAACATGTGTATGTAATACTTAAAATATGCCGTCAACCGTATTAAACGTTTCAATTTATTTTGCGGTTTTATTGAATTACCTATTATCGCATTTTAACAATTTTACATAATATAATGACAGCAAATTTCTTGCCTCTATCCATAACTTAATTGATGCGTAATTTTAGAATCTAGAACACCTTTTCCTTCATGAGTCACATTTCCATTTTTTTCCAGAACAGGATTTTTTTCATTAAACGCTAAACCTATTTGTGTCGAATCCAGATGTTGAAAGTCTGGCAAGAAAAATACAATTAATTTCCAAAAACCTTTCATACATCATCGACACCCTGAACGAATTTTTCGCAACACTATTCACCGAATATAAATCCCATTGGAAAATCAAAGCCACATTGCAGCAAACAATTATCCCCGTCATCAGAATTTGGCCAGGCAGCAACGCGAAAACCATTACGACGTTAAAGATTTTGACAAAAATTTGCACCGCTCTCCAATTCAGCAGAGCTGGGGGACCGCGGTACATTTGTGTACCGAAGTACTCCGGTACAGGTACCGGTCCTGGACCGGTACCGGGATTTGTACCGGAGCTTCTCTGGAAGACGTACCGAATACCTGTACCGAGTACCGGACATTTTTTCAAAGAGTACCGAATACCTGTACCGAGTACCGGAATTTTTTTCAAGGAGTACCGAATACCTGCACCGGGTACCGGAGCACTCTTTACATTTTATAAATGAACAAAAATCTAGCAGAAAACGTAGTATTTGGAGTACTTTTTGTAGTTTTTAGTCCGAAATATTATGATTTTGAGCTATTTTTGTCCATTTATACTGATTTTACTATCTTAAATGTACAACTACGTGTTTAAATGGGCGAGAAAAAAATGTACCGGAATGTGTACCGGAGTATTATTAAGTACCGAGTACCGGTACTTGTACCGGGAGTAATTTTTAAAAGTACCGAAGTACCTGTACCGAGGACCGAAACTTTTTTCAAAGAGTACCGAAGACCGGTACCGAGTACCGGACATTTTTTCCAAGAGTACCGAGGACCTGTACCGAGTACCGGAACTAGTTTTTTCATGTACCGAGTACCTGTACTTTGTACCGAAGGTGTTCCGGTCCCCCAGCTCTGCAATTCAGAATGAGATGATTTGGCATACGAAGCTGGTCACTAGTAAAATATCTATTTCGTCCCAATCTGAACTCGTCCTTAATGATTGGAAATACAAAGAAAAAGTAGGCAGTGGCATTCAAAATAAAAAAGTTCATTAGGTGGATAATTCCAACACCATAAAAAGATACAGTCGTGCAGGAAACAAGGTAAATTGGCCAGAAGAGGTAGTGGGACGGAATACCATGTAAAGGGTAAGCTGCTGCAGTCGGGTTACGAAAGAAATGAAGAACGCCCACACAAACTATGAAAGCATATATGGAAGAAGTGTCAATAATGGCTGCATTTAATCCAGACCTTTTGCGGTCTTCCAAAGCCTGATTTATTACAGGCATGTATTTTTCTGAAAAATGGTAAATTCATTCAAACCATCAACATTAGCCTTGGTAAAGTTGCAATGTTAATGTATTATCGTTTTTTTACCTGGGAACGCTTCAGTGTATTTATAAAAAGCATTAAAAAATTGACACACAGAAACTGAATTGGAAATCAAGGGGCCAACCATTACGCAGCCCGTCAAGCCCAAAAATATGTAGAGAATAAGATAAACTACGGTTGAGTTTTGACTGACTTCTCTTATTGACTTTTGGCTTGTAAAAGATAACTCGACCAAATGTGTTGGAAGAACGATAACTGCGTATAAGAACATAACGCCCCAGTTTAGGACACACTTTGACCATCTTAGAACACTAACTCTAAATTTTCCACGAACCGAGTCAAAGTGAAGTGGTAGAAAGCCAATAAACCCCAACACGTGTATGTGAAGTCTCAACAGCTTTAGAAAAAGGGGAGTTGTACCAACATTCTCCCTTAATTCCGGGTTTGAAATAGCCATTGAATGTTGTTGACTTTGAGTTGAGTACATTCAGAAAAGGAAAATTCGGTGGCTATTATAACATAACGTTTCAAGCCAAATTTCAAACTGAACTGATTTAACAATTCAGCAAAATCCCGAAATGTTATAAGAAAAACAGTTTAATTACAAAAGTATGGTTAATGTTCCATTTTAAGAAATTGCCGGGTTTCGAATTACATAATGTTACTTTATAATGCAGGACTTACAAGATATATAATCAAGATTCTGCTTAAAAAATGAATGGTTAGACATTTTGT
>JAQGAP010002402.1:0-15292 GCA_034697805.1 Orchesella bifasciata | reverse complement strand
TCGGGATATACCATTTATCATTTAAGTTGAAGTGAGCGCTATCGTCGGGTAGACTTTAGGTCCTGGCTCTTCACAACAACAACATCTTAGGACACCCTACCTTTGGCTAAGTTGTTTCTAAATCATTCAATACGTTGCATTTGACACAAAACGAATAAAAACGTGAAAAAAAAGGCTGTAGAAATAAGCCATCGTTCCCCAGTGCTTTTTTCGCAAGACATTCTCAACAAAATGAGTCTTGACGTGCTTCTGGTTGAGAAGATGTGATCTTCGAAATCGAAGACGACCGAGATCTTGCCTGATAGAATATCTGCTTTTTCACAACTCTTACGTTAGTAGGACTTACCAGTTCAGTCACATTTTGTCATGTATTCTATTTAATAGTAAGAAATCAGTTTTATCCACTGGTAAACCATGTAAAATTGCTATTTCGTTGAAAGTGGCACTCGTATCTGCTGCCATTTTCGAAATATGTAATAACAAATGCCCTGTAACAATAATTTAATCAATAGTTCTTGAAAGATCTTGCTGTAATGATCCGATCGGAACTAACATTTGTATTATAACTGAAGTTTACATGTTCCTCCCGGAAAAACTCGCAAATAAAACAGTAATAATGTAAAACTATGGTTTTAAATTTTCCCAGTGAAAATTTTAATTTCACATTACAAGAAAACGCTGTAACAATAGCGTTGATATTGGGTACTGTAAACGATAGCACTCTTTGCACTTTCCTGAGTTTCGACTCCAAATTCGGAATTCATAGCCATACGTATCTCTGATGATTGCAATCCCGTTGGCCAGGCTAGGGATGCAATTTTTTGCAGAATTTTTGGAACAGAATACAACAGCCGTAAAGAACATCATTCTGTCGATCCCTGGTATTGGAAAAGTACACAAAATACACAGAAACTTTTAAATTGCAGTCTTTATAGCTACTTTATCCACATCACAAACTACCAAAAGATTTTCATGGACAACTGTTTATTGATCCGGAAAAAGATTTTTGCAAGGAGTTACAGAACATAGTGTCATCTTGTCAGCAAGCACAGGCCAAAATGCACAATGTACCAGTCTGATTCCAACTTCCAAAAGGAAGGGAGTTTGGTTTAGTTACTGCTCAAGAGTTGATCTCAATAAAAGAGTATTTTTTCACATGCATTTTTAGGGATTTACTTCTATATTACTGTCATACTGTTTAGCAATGGTGTTTGTCAAATTTTTACTTAAAAACCTTACGTGAAAAATATTGACTGCAAAGCTTTTGAAGCGACTGTCACGAGCATTAGTGACTGAAAACAAGTAAAAAATAGAGATTCACAAAGAATTACACAATTCTTCAAAATAGATCTTCAAACAGGTTGTTGCCCTGTGACATGCAATCTAGTGGGAGTAATCGTCGCATCATACGTTTTTGACATAACCGTTAGCCGAGCTTGCCTCGAAGCCATATAAAAACTTGGTATTCCTGGTATTTCATAGCAAATACTTTATGCACATATCCTATATTTTTTAATAAAAACTAGGTTCCCAGCACCAGATCTCATTCAAATTATATCAATGTTGTTTCGTACAAAACTGAATTTATATTCCTTTCACTTTGCTAAAGAGATAAACTCACGATCAGTAGAATAATTGTATTCCTATTGCATCTCACGGTTGCAGACCTGCTCTTCACAGTTCTGAGGATGCACACTTGAAATAAACGCGAAAAATGGCTTGTTTTGCATATATTGATGTGAAAATTTTCACAAGTCAATTTCCTCTCCATAAAACATAAAAATGTGCCAGTTTTACTAACCACATTCATTGATTTTCAGATTGGATGGAACGCTGCACTCACTTGATTTCAAGTGAGCGTGAGAGAATGTGTAAATTCATGTCATATTTTGAATTCATATCTCTTTGTTTTCAGAAGTCTGCAGCGATTATATAGTAAACCCACTCGAGTGCACTCAACATTTCCCATGCAAAAAGGAGGATTAAGCTGGTTTTTTTGCAGTATGCTCCAGGTAACTTTCAACGTCATTCACAGCTTTTGTTCATTCTTTCTAAACTCAATCCCCGTTTCACATTAGTTTTGGAAAAAATGCTTCACCTCCCTATTTCTCTGCTATATCTCTATTTTCTGCTATACTTTTTTTGTATAAATGAGCAGTTTCCAAGGGTAAATATGGGTGTAATCGGGTCCTAAAAATGACTATAATTACTGTAGTGAAACTCTTTCGATTTGTAGGACGCCATAACATCTGTTATTTTCGCAGAAAATTTTGTTGTTGTAGTTTCCTGTCCCAGAAGTTACTTAAGGCAATAGAACGGAAATCCAATGAATGTGAGTGGTGTAATTCAACACCAGAAGGGAGCTCGTACATTTCTCTAGGTATTGGTTTTACAATTAATCTGGCCAGGAGGTTGATCAACATATATTCAGACAATGTGTCAATGTTTGCTTGAACCACCTCATGCTTAAATCCAATTATTTATGGGATATTTCATTTCCGTCCCGTCCATTGCAGAAGACTTGTGTTGTGCGTTGTGTCAGACTCTTTACCACATAATTGCGGGGCAGCAGCGTTTAAACTGCACAACTTTTACCGAGCGCGTTTGTAAGGTACAGAAGTAGCAATTTTTTGCATTTACGCAGTGCCGATATACCAAAGTCGGATCTACTAGAAGCCATACGATTTTGGCATGATTCAATGTGAAAGTAGGGATGCCTAGGTTTGTGGCTCTCTTCACTTGCTTTTCACCGGCAGAATAATTGAGTTTTATCTATTTGAACTGTGAAAATTGAACATAATAGATAATAAAATCACACTTGTCATAAAACACAATGCGTTTGCAGCCTAAATATTTTAATACGTACTCTGCATTCTGGATAACTTGATGTACGCTTTCGTTAACGTTGAAAATCGATATACCATGGCTGAATTCCAGTTGGATATTCTTCCGTCGTTCCTCTAGTCTCTCTTCCTTTGGAACTGTCTTTGAACTAAGCTTGACCAAGTAAGTGCGAGGAATTTTTATTGAGTTGAGAAAGATACGAAGTGAATTTCATTCCCAACTGCTTTCAGGATCATAAGAGAAATTTGTGTTGGAAATCGGAGCAAAAACCATCAATTTTTTCAAGTATTGGCCCTTCATCTTTTTTTGTACTTGTCATACTAACTACCGCTGTCAGTTTGCAAAATCGAAAACTAAAGAATAAGGGATACAAACACATTTCATATTACAGTGGTTGCATCAAAAGGTAGAATAGGCATGCTTATAAAAGTCATGTGCGAATACATGAAAATGTTATGGTGATTTATTATCTGGCATCCAAGAAATGATCCCATGCAAATGAATTTTAACTACCTGTTGCAAACTAGAAACGGATTTTTCCGAGAACACTTGGGGTTACAACCCAACTTTCATAGTTTCTCCCACATATACATAATTGAAACGAGGTGAAGTAGGTATATTCTAAAAATTCAATGTTTTGAGTGTCGTTGTTTGCAGCATGTACAATTAAAGTAAACAAACAGATAAACGAAATAGTAATGTTTTATATTGTGTAAACAAACGAAAATGCGAGAAACTCGGTGTAATGCTGAAAATTTACGAGGTTTCAGGTTTAAAAGCAATCAAATGAAAAAATTAAGATGAAAACATGCAGTAATCTTTTAATGAAAAAAATATTGTAATCCATACAAAACAAGACGTTTTAAAGTAAACAGTATGCAGCCGACTGTTTACAAACCTGAATAATATTATTTGGTCGCAATTCTACAGCATTAAATCGGCTACATTTTTCCAACTCAGAGCAAAATTCCAGAGATCATATAATGACGTATCACTTAAATTGTACTAATGGCGGATGGTATATATCATGTTACTACACTGTGCGTCCGATGAAAGGAATTTTTTATCCTGTTATTACGTTGCTATCCTGTTAAAAAGACTTCTAGACATCATACATTTTTTATTGAATTGAATTTTTGACTTGAAAGCACCCGAAAAATGTCATAATGGAAGACGGCACGGAGAAAACCAATGGTCACACAGGCAGAGCTCTCATTTTAAAACAGCAGAGCATTACTGGTTATCCATGAAATAATATTGTTGTTTTGACACCTTTACAGCATTCACGGAGTGAAAATACTTTGTGCCCTTTAAAAACTTCGTTAATACAATTGCAGTTGTAACAGTATATTGGGATTACCTTGTTTCGTAAAAGCTTTTAGTGTTGAGTAAATTTTTTTTGCAGAGTACCTAAGAAGTTTCCCATTGTATAGTTAGTAACGTTGATGGCACATATGTGCTTGCGTGCAGACTTTAATACAGAGTTCACCCACATTCGCTGTTCAGGTTGGTTTTCATACGCCTTTATTATTAATAATGACGATTTGCGGCTGACTCGTTGAATTTCTTTTTTCCCGAAAGATATGTGGGCTAAAATTCGATTTTCCTCTCTTTGTAATATGTAATTCCTAATTGTAATTGCTTAGAATTCTCTGTCATCATAACATACATAGGGAAACAAAACACAAAACATCAAACGAAATAATGACGCAGTTGCATTTCCTGTACCTTTATACAGTTTAGTAAAACCGTTTGTTTTTCTTTAATACATCTCGTTTTTGTAATTTGCGAAAATATACTATTTCGCCCTAATGAAGCGGAAGAAAGAGAAAGGTTCATGCGTTTGGCTGTGCTTTAAACTTCAAAAGAAGGTCTCATATGCAAAACCTTAAATAATATTTAATTTATTTCTACAAAACCAGCATGGAAAACTGAAAGCTTTACTTTAGTTAATACAATGATATATTACGGAAAATTTTCTGTAATATATCATTGTATTAACTACTAACATCCCTACATTAGGTAGTTCTATCAATAGTGAAATTTGAATCAATATATTGAATCAATCATAAAGAACAGAAGGAAGTGATTTAAATGTATTTAAATGCATAAACTTCCTGCATTGCTACGTGTCTTTAGCGATGGAGAAGTTCATATTAACGTTCTATTAACGTACAACTATGCGCAAATCCTTTACCTGGCATACAACTTACAGTTTGCAAATGAAAACTTGGGTTTGTAATCTATTGGAGCTTAGTGTATTATTCCTAAATCAAAGAAATGCGTTGACCGCGTTTTATGTTGCATTCATCCGATTCTGTTCAACGAAGCCAAAAATTAGATTGCTATTTATTTTGTACACTTTAACACTAAATCCACATCAAAGGCCTACTAATAGAAATTCATTCAACCACTATGTCCAGAAATTGCTAGAGCTTACAACTACGTATGAGTGTCAAATGTAGTTGTGGCATATAACATAGTAGTGGCATGTGGACTCACACAGCTGAGTGATTTGTTGGAGCAGTTTTAAACCCCCAAGCTACTGGAACAAGTTTCGCACGCGAGCTGGACTTTTTGAAAAGAAAATCTTGGATTTAATAAAGCTCTCAATTTAACCCGATACAAGAAAAATATACGAAAATGATTCACAACGAGTGTTATATACTGGAAGTTGGGTCTAATTTCGTGTAATCCACTTTTCGTTTTTACACAAGACATTGTTAATTGTTGACAAAAATCCTTCAAATTTGTTGAAAAGTTTATAATTTAGCCGTTTTTCATGTAATCATTTAATACAATTTCATGGGTTTTGGGTTACATGCATTTATTATGTTTATTGAACTGACTATATTCACATCAAACGGTTATAAGCAGATGGCATGGTAGCTTAGATACTATATTTACATAATGGTAGATGCAATTCTATGAATTATATTAGATTCGTAACTTTTTTGAAGTTGGGGGAAATCATAATTTCTTCCCCCAACTCTTTATATTTGGTTCTGACTTTATTTTCGAAACCCTATGTCAGACTACTACACAATCAGTAGTCATGGTCCGGTTTTGAACAAGCGAGCAAAAATTAACAATATTTTTCACTCTAGCCATTTGCACTC
Source organism: Orchesella bifasciata (assembly GCA_034697805.1). NCBI lineage: Eukaryota > Metazoa > Arthropoda > Collembola > Entomobryomorpha > Orchesellidae > Orchesella > Orchesella bifasciata. Next base: position 9,329 of record JAQGAP010002402.1, on the reverse strand, counting down.
ACTTTTTCTATATATCTCAAGTCATTTTGAGCAAATGGTGAGATCCTTTCCTAATATTTCCAACTTTAAGAACAAAAAGCTTTTCGGATGCGGTTGTGAATAACTCTCGAATGCAGAAGTATTCGTTTTAATAAAGCTGTATGGGCTTCACTCCTCTTGTTTGTTTAGAAAATGCAAGTGAAATTCTTTTTGTAGCTTCTTGCCGCTGCAGCACTTTCATCGACGCTGTAAGTTGGAATTCCAGTAACTATCTTCAACCTTACAACCTGCAGAAATCTTTCTAATCAAGTAAGCTTACCATACTCCTAGAAAAAGTCAAAACGAGGAAGTCGTGCTTAGAGAGGAAAGGATAAATCTTCAAACGAAATTCTGATACAAATACACTGGCATAAGATTGGCAGAAAAATTTTGCTAATCCTCCAACATCAGTAGTCGATTTTGATAAATTTACAGGATGTGAGAAGCCATCAGGAAAAAATCGGAAAAGCGAGCGTCTTGCATACTATTCGCATGCTATTTTTGAGTTACGATGACTTTCCGCTTTGTATTGACTTTCTAACAATGTGGCTAAAATCTACAGATCGCGAAAGTCTCCTTTGAGATGTGACACGTAATGAAAGACAAGGATTTGTTCTTTGGTATCAAACCCTATTTGTTGTGAAAAAGTAGGTTTGTGAGTTTAGGCTTTTCTATGCAAAGCCTACATAATTACGTTATTATCAATTTTAATGGCAATGGCAGCACACAAAATCTCCCTTGATTACTCTCATAGTAATAGAATTAGTTGACGTGCCATTTTCCCCATTCCAAAGATTATAAATTCCCATTAATTGCAAAGGCGAATGGTAGACACGTTAAAATTCTGCTGTTTGCACTGGTTGCGACATATAATAATTTATCTCAAGACAGAGACCATAATGTCTGGTTTATGGAGTGTTGTGCAAAAAATGCTCACTTAAATCTTAACCTTCAATGGAAATATTCTTCAGACAAAATATAAAAATGTGTTATGAAATTTAAGTTTGATGACTACTTGAGCTCTCTCGAATAAACATAATTTTCAACATATATGCATCTTGTCAAGTGGATGAAAAACTAGAATGGGACGAGAAAAACTGTTTATTTCAAGGAAAGGAAGCTATGTTCACATAAATATGAAATAGAAAATTGCACTTAGCTCATTCTAGAGAGCCAAAAGGTCAGGAAAAAAAGTCAACGGTTAGGTTGAAATCTGCAACATTAGGTTCACAGACCGTTGATTAAAATTCTTAGAAAAAGTTGGATACCATTTTCACACAGGTTTTATACGGATACATGCCACAAATACATACGGATTCTGGGGAAACTTTTCACATTACCTGTTTTACACACGAGGTCACCCTTTTGCATGTATGCCATAAAGACTTGAAGTTCTGTCAGATCCCATTATTTCACTTACATTTTTACTGTGTATAACTAATGTGCGTTTTGAAGAAATCGTCGTTACATGACTCTGTTTATTGAAGCCTAATAGGAGAATAGTAATCATAAGTTTGTTTAGAAACGGGAAGTAACACGTATCAACCTTCAAGGCTCGTTTTTATAAAACAAGGGATCATCTCAGACTTTGCTACGTTTGTAGTTTAAAATTGGAAAACTACTAGAGCAAACTACATGCAATTCGTTTCAATGCAACCAATATGGTAAAATCTCATGATGTGCAAAAAAAGAAGATTTATTGACGTTGCTTTAATAAATGTTAAATTGGGATTTTTGTATAAACTTCGAAGGTTTTCTATAAATAATACTTACCATTTGACATGCAACCTGTCATTTTCCGTGAATTTTGAACATGTCTGGTCTCGTTTTGAACAAACGAAATATTGAAATCTGTCTAGTTGTATAAAAACACTTGCTAGTAAGGAGACATTGTGAAAATGTTTTACAGACGAGTAAAATTTCTTGTAAACAACGATTATACAGTGTGGAAAATACTGATACGTGTGCACCAACAGTTGCTTGTTGGAATATGGGCTTACTGTCTGAATCACTTTTTAGCAAGTTCTTATATGAAAAATCCTATTTGTAATCATGATATAGAAAATAAGATGGAGTTTTTTAACTTATGCCATATGAAATACTTAACACAACTATTTTTATTCAACCTATGATCTTTCTGTTTTCATGAATTTTAGCATGAAAATTCCGTTTTTATATTTAGCTTCCAGTGTTTTCTCCGTAATTCTATAAGCTTTATTGACTAAACAGACAATTTATTGCAACAAATGCCAATAGGTACTCAACAATATCATAAAGACTTAAAGTAAGTGCTTCTACGAATATTTCATCTCAAAATATGCTCACTTTGGGATAAAATCATGCAAGTAATTCAGCAAAACCTCTGTTCACAGTTCACAAAAGTACAATTCAATTAATCTGCACGGTTTCACATATTGTTGAAATGACAGGGATTTCCATTTCATCACTACCATCACTTTCTCCAATAAGATCAGAAGCATTGTCCCTTTCTCTAGCCAGTCGTGTGTCCAATTCCTCCATTTGAAATGCATCCCACGTCCGATTATCTTGAGGAAGTTGTTCCTCCTGTGTTCCAAGACCAGCATGGTTTTGACTTGGAAAAGAAGACGTTCCTCGAGGAGAACCGCAAGTATCACCATCACTGCTTTCACATTCAATCATGCAACACTGGTTTGGATTCCAGTAAAGTCGTGATCTGACAACGGCACTAGGTAAAAAGAAGAGACTATCTTGTTTCTAGTTATCTTAATAGGCTGTATAAATGTCGTACAGTTTTATATACCTCTGTACTCCACCTCCGTGACCATGCGGTAAAGACTCTGGCGCAACATTAGTCTTCTGCCAAGGACGAAAGTGGAAGATCCCATAAATAATTGGATTTACACATGAGTTGGTGCACGCAAACATGAACAAAGCTTTCTGAATATGTTGATCAACCTCCTGGGCAGATTTCTTGTCAAACCAATACCTAAAAGGATGTATTTTAATTGCAAAAATCAAGAAGTTCTACAAGCAGGAAATATTAGGGAAAAAATTACTAACCAAAGCGACATAATGTTGTATGGAGTCCAACAGAAGAAAAATGCAGCCACAATTATTATAGTCATTTTTAAAGTCCTCGTCTTTGCTCGTCCAAGTGCACCCATATTTGATCTCGCAAACTCTTCATCTAAATAAATATGACGATACATTATAAAAACGAGTCACATCCCCTTTAGAATTTGTACCTTAGGTTTTTACCATGTCTTTTCTGTTCGCTGACCCGGTACATCTTGCATAAGATGCATGAATAGCTGAACAGGATCATCGTCAAAGGAAAAACGTAGAGAAAGAAGAAACCCGTCAAATTGTAAGCCAACTCGGCTCCCGGTGATGGGAAAGCGTTGAACGTGACACATTGCTCGTACCACGGGTATTCTGGGTGAACTTCCAAGTGAAATATAATTGCCTACAAGAATTGACCACATGGTAAAAGTTTTAAAAGCATGGAGAAAGCTGTATTTTATATTAATGACCACCTGGGGCACACTGCAAATCACACTTCCAATCCAGGCAACAACCAGCATGATCCTTGCACGCCTATTTGCATCGGTAGTGTTGAGTGGTTTCATCACCGAATAGTAGCGATCTAGACTTATGCAAACGAGAACAAAACCAGAGAGATACAGCCCGAAAATTCGGAAAAACGAAAAGAATCTACAAAGTCCATCACCCGCGTTCCAACTGACAGTGGCATTCCAACCGATCTGAAAATCAGCAGGGATGAATTTTTGATGAAAATTGCACAATACTGTTTTCAGGAAATCGACATGTGAAAGTTTCACATCAATGTATGCAAAACAAGCCATTGTGTGCACTTACCTCAAGAGGCATCATCAGAAAAGTTACGAGCAGGTCTGCAACCGTGAGGTGCAGCAGGAATAAATTGATTCTGCTGAGTTTACCTCTCCACCTAAGTCTAGTGAAGGGAAAGCAATAAAAGCAAAGTTGTGAAAGGAATGTAAATTGAGTTGTTCAAAACAGCATTTCAAGAATTTGAGAGTGGCTCGTGTATTTAGGTATAGTTTTCTACCAGTCTGGTTTTATTCAAAACTATGTGGATATTTTTGCATAAATACTTTTCAATTAGGCAGTTCCTCTTTAAAAGAAGTGTCAAACATATTGGAATAGACTAAAAAAAGTGTGTTGTTTTAAACGAAAGATAAAACCGGTACTTTGAAGTTTACGTTTTGTTTCTACTCAAGTAAACTTCTCAATATTTCTGAGTGGCACATTTCCCAGAAATTTATTCCTTACTTTGCAACTTAAAACTGACAGAAAGAGACACATATATCCTAACTTACCTAACAATGATGGCAAACACGTATACATTTCCAATTGCAGAAATGATCATTTGCAACGTGTACGCTGTAATTGCCAGGCGATGGCCCCCATTAAATTGCATGTCAATGGGCAAGAGCCCTTTTGAAGTTTCATTTTGAAGAAATGTAAAGTTGCTTGTGAAGTCTAATGGGGCAGACACAGTTGTGTCGGTGTCACTACCGCTGTTTATAACTGAGACGAGATCCATTTCGCCATTTGAAGTGGTATTAGATGTCATAGCGCTGTTTCCAGCCATATTTGTTACAAAACTGCTGGAAAATAATTATCAACAACTCAAGTTACAGCGACTTGACGTCCGGTGGTTTTCACTCTATAAGAAAATTGGAAACTTTTACACTGCTCGTTGACTTACAGTAATAATGTTTCACAGTGCCCCAAAAACTGTTGAACTAAAAAAGTTTCAATTTCTCTGTACTCTCTTATTTCTTTAATTATCCACTTTCGCAGAACTTTTAACATATATTTTATTGTAATATTTAAACAAATTCACAACCTATCTGCTGCTGATCAAGGAGAGACACGTAAAAGATAAGTAAAGATCGGCCTTTCTTTGATGCTGACTCTTGGAGAAAAGAAGCAGCAGCTCTTTCCTGTAAAACAGTTGGATCCGCACTGGAGCCTTTTGGCCAAACCTCATTGACTAGACTGCTCCGGTTTGCTTAGTTCTTTGCAAAGCCCTCCAGACCTTTTCCATATCATTAAAGGGGCAAGCAGAATATGAAAACCCTTTGACAAACAATACAAAGCAAATAAAAGAAGCGTAGTTTGAGGCTGCAGGTTCAGTAATTTTAGGACTTCTTATTATGCAAAAATTATGTACTACATTCATTTCATTTCCATTCCATAATGAAAAGGACGTAAGATTCCACATCATGTGACAACGGGTTAATTAGGAACATAACAACCCAGCCTTATTCATTATTGGCAGAGTTTTATGCATGCCTGCAGCTCAAAACAGAAATGTTAACGAGAACGCATCCATTGCACACATGAAAAAATACTATTGATGAACAAATTCGGGTAGAAATAAATACAACTTGAATGCTCCCATTCCATATATCATACAGCTCATGCACTTCCATTCGACCAATATGTTTTTGCAAACTATTTGAGCAGCATTCCCACTATTGACTGATTTTGCTGCGGATGAGTTGGCGATTACATTGGTGTACGTTCCATTCAAAAATACTTGTTATAAAAGACTTTCATTGCTTGACAAATGGGGCAAGGAAGCGAAAGTACATACAAGCAAGGCATCCCTATTAGAAGCTCTTTTGTCAACCTTGGCTGTCTGAATTGACTTCTTGCAGAGAAATTGTTAACATTCAATACAACTCTGCAGTTTTTGCGACGACTTTCAGTGAGTTGACCAAAGCGATCACAAAATAATTTTCATAACATGTAACTCTTTTCTTCTTTGCCACGACCATGCAACTCTTTCAAGTGAGCTTTTGGACGTGCCATATTATTTGCAATTTGAAATGAGTTGAAAGAATCTCGATTCTGATTTATTTTTAAATTATGTTCTCGCAGAATCCGTAGCATTTTCATTGTTGCATTCTCTCTAAATTTGCAAATTTATTCCAGAAAAAGCATTGTTGAAAACTTGGTCCCATTTTTTAAAACGGGCGAATGTTGTTGCATTTCTAGAATAGATGAGAATCAAGGATTTGCAATTTCTGTTGAAATAAGAACTCACACATTATTTACAAAGTTTCCATCAATTTGCGCTATAAATGGAAAAAGTTAAATGACACTGTTTTTAAATCTCTCCCTCTACATATCTGAAACAAAAGAATGTTTCATTTCATGCTTCTTATGCAAAACTACGCAGTGCCTAGATTCACTTTCAGTCTCGTTGTTTCAATTAGGAAAATTGCAACTTCCCAGAATACAAAGGTTTTCAGCATATATTAATGTTGAGTGAAAATGTACTTCTAGCTGCTTAACATTCAGATTTGACATCGTGTATAATGTGGGGCTCAAGTTAATAACAAAAGGTTCTATCGTTTGATTGCAAAACGGTTCTTCGTTGTCATCCTAGGTTACTTTCATGTCGCAACGTAGTGTAGCTTCAATGCGTTTCTGTAAATTTTAATCCCCGCCGGGACGTAAAACATTCGCCAACTTCAAAGAATTTGAAGTGCGGACGCTTTAAATTTTCATGTTTCCCTTTATACATTTAAGCCCACTTTAAACCTAGTTTTTGTATTATTAATGACTTCCATTATGATTGGGCTAAAAAATGTCAAAATATGTAAAAAGGAATGAAAAGTGTTCCTAAAATCCTGCCTTTTGCAATTTCATCCAATTATCAACGAATAAAAATTCAAAGCAAAGGTTTCATACTAGAAAAACAGCGGAACTGCATAATTGCGAGTTTGCGGAACTTCGTTCCTTTTTTTAAATTGAAGCTTGAGGTTTTGCGAACTTGAAAATAAAAAGATACTTTTATATTATTGTTAGAGTGGATCTTTAGGTTTTTGCACGTTAATTATGATCATATTTGGAAAACATAATATGTTTTGTCCTGAGTCAGCCCAAAATGCAGTCATTAGTATTTACAAAGGCTTGAAAGAAAGGCTCAACTGCTTTTGTGAGGAAACAACAAAACATGAACATTAATCTTCCTCGTGGTAAACCACGCAAAGAATACCTATATATATCACAATTAAATCCCAAGTAGTTTTCATAAGAACGGCAACTCATGTTTGATCATGTTTACCACCTTTCCTGGTTATGTATATATTCTTTGTCAATTGACGCATGCAGTTAATCCGGTTGATTTAAAATTATTTTGGCTTTAAATCTTTTATGTTTAGATATGGAAACGAATTTAGTAAAAAATTCAGTAGATGTGTCTTTTTTGAAACGTTTCCTGAGCAAATTGAACTAATGTTAGCTTATTTAAAATATTGTCAAGGATGCTTTGCTTTGAGTAGCTGAGTACCGAAATTTCAAAGAAAAGCTATTGAAAATACAATACAAAACATAGTAAGTTGCAATCCGAATCCATTCCCAGAAGTCAAACGGAGAAAATCAAGTTAGGGGAAATTTTTGCATAGTTTATTGTTGTACTACTCAAGAAAAGGAGTATGTGGATGTAAAATCGACAGTGATTATTTAAAACAAAAGGATTCCTTTATTTCAGATAAGTAGATTATAAATAAACGTCTTGATTCTTTGATCCTGCTGGGTTTCCACTTTAAAATCAAGTAGAAAAATAGTCATCTTAAAGAAACATTTCATGAAACCCACTTGTGAAGACTATAGTCAAACTCATAACATGAACGAGAGAGCAAATGCTACCGAGCCGCTTCCATGAAACTAAAACGCGTTAATGATGAGGGGATGGGTAGTGAATTAATGGACGTAATTACGCTAGCTCTACAAACATCAGTTGTCAATTTCATTAATGTACAAGCAGAAAATCCAACAAAACGTATAGGAATTGTCTTATAAATTCTACACACTTAGTTGTCATGTAAATACGTCAGTTGTAATTCTCTAGCCCCTTTTAGCGAAATTACTCAAGCACAAAAAACTCAAAGATTGCTGAAGCCCCGAGGGAGACGTGACACGTTAGATCCAAACGGAATACACACACTACTTTCGTTGAATGAAGAAAGGGGACATTCAAAGTTATATTATATCAATCCCACTTATCCGGGTAACGGAACGAAATGAAGATATTTTGCTATAAGGAATCCTATATGGTAATGAGTCGAAAATATCCCATGTTTACTCTCATGAAAAGGTTGGATGCTGCAACAAAATTAGACGACGTGCCATCATACCAATTTGAAAGCTTGCGAATTTACATTATTTGAAGAGGATTGGAAAATTCATACGAAATTTTATCTGCATATGTCAGTTAGCAAATTGAATTCCGACGAATAGAGAAAGACGAAAGGTTTTGAGAGGATTCTTCAGAAAATTTTTTGCGAAAGGAGGAAACTGATACTGATCGCGGTTCTTTGAACAGGTGTGATTAAATGAAATTGGATTCTAAACATTCATTTACATTCCAACCATTCAAGGCGTATAACTGATTTACTAATTCTGTGAAAGGTAAAGTAACAAACTCATACTTTCTATGGAAGGATTGGTATCTATAATCTCTGGTGCGAGTTAAATATTTTAACCACGGGAACGTATGTAATGTAATTTTGTGTAAGAACACTTTTACGCAGAACTGTGTGGGAGCGGAGCGGTATGAAAAACATCAGGTTGAAAATAGATCAAAAGTATGGGAGAAACCTACAATATTTACATTAGATTAGTTTTTTTTGTAAAATCGGGTCAGATTGGTTTTCATAACCACAGGACATAGTTTTCTAATATAATAGTATACGTAAATATATGGATTCTGGATGTAACACATTTTCCCGGCGTCGTTTTTACATGTGAGCTTAAGCATTCGTCTTCAGAATATAAAAAGTTTCTAATATTTTACAAATCAGATAGGTGGAATGTTTTACTCGGATTCGGTATTCAATAAAATAATTAAAAAAGTGGGGAAAATCGAAAAAAATTTAATCATCTATTTATATTTTATTCACACAGCTTCTATTTTAATATTCGAGGCCTTCGATTCATGAAATCAGATTATTCTTTAATAATCTCGCATTACCGTAATCAAATACTATCTATGTGGGTAAGTAGAGAATACATCAAACAAATCACTGCGCCTTGAACTTTTTGGGAAGCGTAGAATTTCAAATTTTCATTGCGGCTACGTCCGATGTAGGACTGTAAACAACACATCCCAAGTTAACTCAATGGAATTTTTTAGATCTAAATAATGATGGGAACTCTTAAAGGTTCAAAGAAACGGTTTCTACAATTCAAAAGCTAACGCTTGAATGCATGTACATTCCCAAAACACGCGTTTGGGAATCCAATTAAAAATTCAAAGTAATTTATAT
>JAQGAP010002401.1:0-15293 GCA_034697805.1 Orchesella bifasciata | reverse complement strand
GACAGACGACGACGACAGACGACGACGACGACGACGCGATACAGAGTGATCTTAATATGTACCTAAAGGTACATAATAAGAATGAGTGGATGTATGCCTTTTAGGAGGGGGCTGACTGACTGACTACTTATTGGAAATAGTAGTTGGTTTGGTGCATGCAGCCATGCAGCGGTGGAAAAATGGGAAAGTGATATTGTTGGTGAAGTGCCAACAACACACAAGGACGTCAGTTATTGTATGAGAACGAGAGGAGGGGAGACGAAATGGACATTGACTTGAACACACTGCAAGTCCCATTGGAACAGGAGCGTATTTTTATTGAAGAAAAAACAGGAGGACAATGACAATACAATGATATCACATGATGACATTGTGTTGTTTTCTGGAGACGAACAAGAACCAGTTATAAGCAGCAACAAGCCCATCAACTCAACTCAATTTCGACCGGTGTTATTCAGCTATAGTCATCCGACCTGGGGTTCATTCTTATTCCCAAAGTGGCATATTTTGGAATGCTCAATAATATGACATAAATACGTTCTTATTGCTGGCTGGTTATTAGTTGAGATAAATATCGTATTAATAGAAAACGCATGTGTATATACGCCTTTGTTTCTCCAGAATATTTATTGTCTTGTATCAAGATATTGATATCGATATCGAGCTGGTTTCGAGGGAACATGAAAGGAATTGGTAATGTTGTTATCTGAAGAAGCAATGGGTAGGTCATTAATTAAGTAGGAGTTTTGTTCACGATTTTGAATTGGAAGAAAGTCAAACTTGTACTTTTAAACATGTGAAAAAAGCAAATGATGTAATTGCTCATGTTTCAATAAGTAATCAATAAAATATCAATTTCAATTTGTTTCAAATAAATAAACTGAGTGCTTGGCCCGCCTCTGAACGTTTCATTTTAGTTTGGTCGTAGTAAATTTTCAATTATTATGAATTATGGCTGTTTAGTAGAAATGTTAAATGAAGCGCACCTGCTCTATAATGCTTCCATCAGAGCGTTGCATTTTTAATGAGACGGAGATTGAAAAGTACTTCTATCATGATGTAACTGGATTGAGTCGGACTTTTGTATGAAGTAAAACGCCATTTCAAATTGAAACACTTCGTAAAATATACGCGACTAACGGAAGGTAGAGCACTGGGCGAGAAGAAAAGTGTAAAATGTACAAAATGGAAGTATGCAATTGAACTACAAAAGTATGCGCAGTAACCTGTACAGATCAGATGATACAGAGTCAGAAAATGAAAAATGATATTGGCATTGTACGAACTTAGCTATAAGTGGATGGGAATGTGATGCAGGCTAACTCACCATAATGGATCAATTCACTCACCAGGCATCACATCTCCAATCCTAGACACATACAGCCAAATAACTCACTTAAAATGGATAATTACAGAAGAAACCACGACTGATTACTTGAAGGGATTACGACCGTCGGAAAGTTGGGCTATTGTTGACAGTGGTGTAGTGCAAAACTCGAAAATTATGATAAATGGTCAAGTCAACAAAAAACTAAAGAAAAAATTTCATTTCTAGTTTGGTGAAGAGAGTGCACAAGCAGAAAACTTGAAGCTCATCCCCTTTCCCCTTCTCTTTATATTAGTGAAAACCCAAGACTCATCATCCATTTCAGCTTTTCATCTGACTGACTACAAGACTTTGAATTTTTATTGTATTTTCTCTCTCTCCTCTCCCCTTTCCCTTTGTTTCCTTTAAAAAAAGGACTCATTGGCTTTGGCTCTGCTCCACTTCACTACACACTGGGCTCTGTAGCTCCTGTATATTATATAAAGTATACTCTCCACTCCAGTTCCTTCATAAAAAAGTACTCGAGACTTTTGTAGCCTCCGGAGGCACAAAAAGAAAGAAGGAAAGAGTTAAAGAAGACGAGAAAGGAGTTTCTTGGGAAAAGTAAGAAGGAAAAAAAGTGGAATTGGTGAAAAACGGAGGGAAGGCTCTTCTTGGTGAGCATTTCTTTAGTTCATTTCTTCTTGTTGCTTTATTTTTATGACAAGCACACATCAGCCCACCAAACTAAAGAGAGAGAAAAAGTACACACAAGTTGGTTTTTTGATGTCTTTCGTTCCGTCTTCCTCTTGTCTCTAGCAAAATAGAACTTTTCTATATGTATGGACAGCAGAGAATTTTTTTTTGCTCTACATAACTACTTATTTATTATATTATATTATCCAGACGTAAATTAAGCTCAAGCTCCTCTTTTTTTCTTTACGTCTTAAAGAGTAATAACGAAAGTTAGTGCTCCTTTTCTTTCTTGTTCATCCTTCTCTCAGAAAGAAAAATGTGAAGTGAGTGAGTGAATGAAAAAGAGATATAAAGCTCAAGGCTGTCTAGCGTGACGAATTTACTTATCCTACTCCGTACTCATCCTAATTCCTTCCTTTTGGACTTTTCTCTTTCTGTCTTCTTTTTATACTTTTATTCCTTTTAATTTTTAATTCCTTCACTTTTATCTCTTACAACACATTTTCCCATTGCAGCGAAATAAAAAAACGAAGAGTTCTTGGAATTAAAGGACATGAATGTACCTACCTTCACTTAAGTACATACATTCTTATCGAGTATAATAATGATCGTTTGGATAAGTGTACAAAGTGCAAATGTGAAAAGTTGTGTTTCTCAACTCAAATCAAGATGAGCGTGTTATCATCAAAACCCCATTATATCATTATCACCCTCATTCTCACCTTGCCCCACATCAACTTTCACCCTTTTCCTAGAGTTCTCGTTAGTGCTGCTGCTGCTGACTCGGAAATTATTATTGGGATTTATCCACCAGGCCCATCTCTCAAGGAATGGGGTCGTAACACCAACTTTGGGAATGTAGACAACTGGCAAGGCCTACGCGGATATGAGAACTGCTCCGGAAACATTTATTCATTTTCTTGGTATCTGGATGAGTCTGTGGTGCTTTTGCCGAAGGTATTTATAGCAAAACAAATACTTTTGCCGGTCAACGGTCATTTCGTATTCCAGGAGGGAGCCACCACTTTCTTATCAGGATCATCATCATCAACGTCACCAGCGGAGACCACCTGCCATGGTCGAGGTAGAAATATCAATAAATACATAAACATATTGAGGATGCTGTCGTCGTGTGAGTCATGCAATAATTTCACTTGTCGTTTCATATTAATAAGAAAATCCGCTCCTTGTTATTCTCTGCACCACGCGTTTCTAATAAAGTTGTCGTTGACACTGACATGCACCAAGCAAAACTGGAAGGAAAAGGCACATTTTTTTGTATTGTGTTCTGATATTTATCTAAGCCTTTTAGAGTCGGTTTGGAGAGAGCGGTATTTATTTTATAACCACCATCATCGTATCGATTTCCTGTTTTTGTTTCATTTTGATTGCAAAACTACTTGTGTAATTGAAAGTAAATATGGCTTACTCCTACTCTACCACTTGATGCACAAAGTAGGTACTTCTGGAAAGGGAAGTAGACCAGGTCCAAATGTGAGTCGACATCCACATCGGCAGTAAAGCTTCAAGTGCCCTTTTAAAAGCCATGAATCCCTTTTCCAAGTGATCCGATTAGTGTCTCTATAATACTCAGGTCAAGACCGGACACCAAATGTTGTTAGGTAATGGGAGGCCATCATCATCTCAAGTTTGTTCAAAGGTACACATTAGAAACATTCAATTGCTCTCTAAAAATGCTCTTGAATTGCGAAAGTCAACAGAACCAGGGATAAAAAAGATGGGATTCAAGTGACCAAGAAACAAGTTTTTTTTTTATATTCTAGCAGAAAAACCAGACCTTTTCAAAAGATGGGCTCAATTCAATACAAAAATGTTATTGACTGGTTGGTTTGCTTGGATAGAAAGAATCCAATCCACACACGCCCCATTTTTTCGCGAGTGGAAAGATCAAACTACATTTACTTTTATTGCTAGCACCACTCGTTTCGCACAGACTTGATAACTCATCCTCTCATACAATATTTTATGTGGGGAAAGTGAACCAAAAAAACGAAATTTGGTTTGTATGATGGATAAAAGATGGAGAATTATTGGGTGAAATGGCATGTGTATTTTTTTCAGTGTACAAGAGCATAGCTAATGGGAAACGGTGTTTGAGTGGGTGGTTCACTGTATTGGCATTTTGCACTGCATCTTCATTTCAGTCAAGTGCAACGACATTATGATGATATGGATAGATAGTTCCACTCTCTCACTCTTCCGCCTCACCTCCCTTGACTTCAGCCGAAAGAGGAGATGGAGCCTCCAGAGAGGAATGGGAAAGGGAACAAGACACTCAATAAAACATCTCATGTCCACCCTTAACTTTCTCTTTAATAAACGGCCCATTTCCTCTCTTTAGAGAGAGGAGCCAGAACCAGTCATATTCTTTGTAACCAGCACGCGTCCATCTGAAATGAATCCTAATACAAAAAATACCAGAGAGTATAAAAAAAAGTATAAAAAATGCCAACACAAGAGATGTAGACCCAACTACGCAGCTCTTACAAAAAAAACCAATCATAATGATGAAACATACTGGTTTCCTTGAGAAAAGGAGAGACCAGATCGAAATCACCAGAATCCCTAATCCTTCCAGGCGAGGCTTGACCTAGTTCTCATCTTTCAAGTCATGTCGTTGTGTTGTGTCAGAGAGAAAATTATTATGAGGATTCCTCCCTTTCAGAATTATTGAAGGAGGGGAGAGCAGGAGAAAGATGGTGCTAATGCCAATTTTTTTTTCCGGTGGTGATTATTATCCTTTTTTGACGCAGAAGTAAAATTTCAACGGACTTCCCGAGCGGATTGGTTTGATCCGGATAACTGGATACGGGGAAATGAGAAAGATGATGGGAGTCAAAAGAGTAGAGCCAGCCTGTTGAATGCAGTACCTCATGTTGAAAGGGTTCCTTGTCAATATGATTCCGTCAGATTCCCAGCCAACAGCTCATTCAACCTAAAAATTGAGGAGAATATCACCATCGCCAACTTTTATGTTGGGAATAAGGTAGTTGAAGTTACAAGGCTTCCCATTCAAGATACGTCATTGTATTCACACGTGAATAGGTGAAAATCTAATGTTGATCTAGTGATAATATTATATCTCATCTCAACCAATATTCATTCAGTTCCTTTCATGCTTGTTCAAATAAACTCTTTTCACCTCGGGCTTAACAGAGGAAAAATGAAATGAGTTCGTAATTCGAATCCTAACCTAAATGTCTACCTGTGAAGAAATCTAAACTAATCATACGTCGCAATGATATCAATAACAAAAATAAGCAGGATAATATATTGAATTAAGCTACAAGGTGATCTTATTGCTTGGCTTGTTATTATAATATATGTATTTTTACCCCTTTTCATAGAAACAATCCTACAATGACGTAGCTCTGCTCATGAACTCGGAGCTGGGCAAGCTCCAGTTTCAAAAAGCGCCCGAGACCATTTTCTCCATTAGGGATAATGATAAAGGGTCGACTTCAACTGTACAGGGCTGCGACTATGCCAATACAGATAATGATAAGTGCATTTGCTCCAATTACGAGAAGGACATGAAACAAAAAGTACGTGGACTGCTTGTCTTGATCTATGATATTTCAAAGAGTTTGGTGAATCTGTAACACTGTTCATATAATTTTCTGCTTAAAAAAATTATAACAGATTTGCGCATTGGCAAAATGTTCTGGATGGAACGAGGAAGATGGCTGTCAGAATCCCATAACTCCTCACGGGTTTTGTTGCCCTATTTGCGGTAAGCCAACTGACATGATATGCCATGACCTTATTTACTCTATAACCTTCATTTCTTGTATTATTTTGAACACACTCGTGTATTGGGGATCCTGATGGGAGGAATGTGGATGATGTAGAGACAAAAGCGATTAAACTGTTTGGGGTCTTTCACGAAATGGAAGAAAAAGGCTTTATCTATCTCTATCTTGTTGTGTAATAACATAATGACTAGAGCATGAGGGAGGTGGAGAAGAAGGCAAAGTGGCAAAAAAGATGAAGTTGAGTTGAGTTGAACCACGACCACGACGGGAAAAGCATGAAACTTGCATTAATCCTAATTACATTCCTTTTCCTCTTCCTCCAAAATAAAGTTTTTGTCTCGCTCTGCTTCCCTGTCTCTTCCGTGGTGGGGTATCATCATGTTGGTGTCCATTTCTCAAGTGATACGCAAAAACTCAACACCTGCGTTTCGCCCTCTCATTCACGAGGAGCCAGAAGAGTCCTTTTGTAATCTCATCATGTTTTTGGAAGCGCATATGATGCAACTTTATATTACATTATATTATCATGTTTTTTCCGTCCACTCATCCAATCCACATATATATCCACATCCAGCACCCTTCCCTTTCCTGTTTGTGGGTCGATGACCTCCTCTCCACTTTCCTCACACCACTTACTTTTCACTCCATCACATTAACCCATACATTTTCCGGTTTTATTTTCCAAAAGTTGCAATTTGCAATTATACTCTTCCTGTGCATAATTATTGTCTGTAGGAGTTCATGTGAAAATCCGTCACACCGGGAATCTCGCCCTTGTTCCCCTCTACACCAAGTTGAGGAGGGAGCTCAAAGAGAGGAAACTCGGGGGACTTGTCGCTGCACATTTGAGCAGACATCACGAGAAAGGAGCTCATCTCATTGTGGTCCCGTCTCCCAACTCTGGTTCAAACAAAAGCGGAGGAGATGATGATGAGCATGATGTCGTTGGCAAACTTGTGGATCTCGTTGTGAGATTTCAATCCATTTTGAAAGAAGGTAGGAATAAGCACTTTGATGAGAATACGCAAGCAAAAATAAAAATTGTGTCTGTAGATCAGCCTGAAAATGGGTAAAATATACATTAAGGTGAATGTTTCCACTAGATCAAGTTGTGTGATTCGCTATCTATCTACCAACGCACATAAAATGGTTGGAGGTAGGTGGTGTGGTAATTGCCCGTGTCTAATTAATGAAGGGAGAGAGAGGAGGTTAAAAACCATGAAACAGAGTAGACCAGGATAGTTTACTACAGATAAAATATAGTGTTTGTTCAAGATTGCCATTTTAATGGGAAAAAAATGTGGAGCATCATCAAGACTCGGGTTGAAAAATCAAAATCACATTCATTCAATCGATTGTTTTCCTCCTTCCATTATCGTTCTAGAGAAGGAGGTGCTTGAAGTGACTGTGACGGAGTCCTGGGAGCGGCTGCCTCCATCATCCGGAGCCAGTGACCGATCACAAGGGTCTGCGCTTGGTGGAGGGCTCATCACTCTCATTGTCATCCTCCTTTTGCTCACGCTGCTTGCCGGAGTTGCTCTCTTTATCTTCATCTGGAACAAGAAGCATGGGTACGTTCGTATGTCCGTCCATAATAGTACCGAATAAAAGCACTATAGTTGTTTTTATTGAATACGGCATCCCTTTTTTCCTCACTTCTGATGGCTTAATGGAATTAGCTCCCAGCTAAAACTATGTGCGTCCAACTAACATACGGAAAGAAATTGAAAGGTCGACTAATGGATGGATGGATAGATATGAGAAAAAATCGATTAGAAGAATTTAGGTTAAAATGTTTCTCCCACAAGAAAACTCTTGTGCTGGAGCATTCCATCCTGGTTATCGGTCGGTAATCAATTTTTATCGTGAACAAATTGAGTGATGCCACGCCCCATTCATTTCATACGCTTTTTTCTAGCTGTTTCTACTTTCTACTCCACGTAAATATGTTCAGCTCCTTAAGACATTTCACCCATGAAAACTGCTCCAGTTTTTACCTGCCATTTTCTCCAATCAAGTGCATTGAAATTGAATTTTAACTCGCGATTAGAAGCGAGTGGGTTGTAGATTAGAGATTGCTAAAAACATCACCCAAGTAATCATTGACAACATCAACATCCATTTTGCCGGACTTGTTCACAAACATGAGGAAGATAATGAATTTTGAGCTTAACAAGGTAGCTCTTGGATAGTGTACTAGCAACACAAACATGAGGATGATGATGGCAGCCTAAAATTTATGTTTAGTTTAAGGTACATAAAAACAATGACAAAGTGAAATGTCAGTACGTTTGTCTTGTCGAGAAGAGAGGAGAAGCACGAGTGAATAAAATAGGTAGAGCTACGTCATGTCACATAAATAACCCATCATGAATTAGAGAAAATGTATAAAGTCAAGTTCCTCAAGAAGAGCAAAAGGGTAAGAGAGATACGTATCACAGCAAAATAAAAACATTTTTTTGGTGGTGAAGTTTCCGGTGTGGTGAAAGAAAGGAGGAATAAGATACTATCATGAGGATCATGATGGTAGTAGTTGGTTTGCTGGTTGTAGAAAAAGGACACTTTCATTTATTTACCTTGTCCCATCCTTTCCTCCCTTTCTTCCACGTTAATGCAGTAATCTAACAAAGTTATCCCTTTTCGACTGTAATACCTCGTTACACAACAACCACATTCCCTGACATTATACTACCTTAACATTCATGTACCACTTTAGTAGCAACCTCCTGCTTTAGACACATATCCAAGACAAGATCTACATGTTATATGGTATTAGGCTGGGACTACTTGTTCTTTCCTTTTCTTGATATTTTACTTTTCTCCTTCAGAATCTTCCGTAATCCATTACTCGTTTCCTCCAGAAGCCTTTTCCCGTATTTCTATTCCAGAAGCAGTCAGCAGCATTTCCGTCCTCTCAGTTAGCTTGAGCCGACCTTTTTCTTTTAGAAATGTATATATAACGTTAGTATTAGTATAGGTCGAAGTTTCTCGTGGCGTACATTTGCTTCTTCGACGCACTTGACTTTTTGTGCTGTTTCTTTAACCCTATTTTCTTTCCTTCAGAATTGGTTGATTATATTAGGGACAGAGACAAGTAACCTAACTTACATGTACCATTCTTGAGATGCAATGTTTTTCTTGTTTTCTTTTGAAACGATGAGATTCCGGTTTTTTCATCTGAAAGTTTCTATTTTTCTCTGATGTTATATAGATATCCACCAATGACATTATCTTCCGTGACATCCGTTCTCCATCGAATGCCTAGCATGAGCATCATCCCAATCGTTCCTGGACGACGGAGTAGTACTATCAGCACTAATCTTCACTCATTTGGATTTGCTCGTTTTACAAATGAGCGTGCTTCCTCAGTCACCATCAGTCCTGATGGTGGTGGAAGTGGTGGTCAGTCTGGGAAGGAAGGGGGAGTTAGTCCGAAACCAGCAAAAAGTAGCAGTATCCGAAGGACAGAGCAGGTGGATGATGATGTTGCTGATGCTGGAGTTCTTCCAACAACAATAGAAGTTCCGGAAACCGTTTCCGATGCGAATTCAGGTGGATTTGGGTTTTCTAACGTGACCTATGACTTGATTGGTGGGGTGGGGGAAGAAGGGCCACTGGAAAGTGTGGCAGGAGAAGATAATATGCAGGTGTTGGACGTTGGGGCAAGTCCAAACACACCATTCCCAGTTCTCACAATTCCAGAAGTAACGATTGTGGACGTGGATAATAGCGGTGGTGGCTCAACAAGTGGTGTAAAGGAAAAAAAGAGTGAAACATCAGCACCAGCATCTTCAGCAAACAAGGAGAAAGTGGGAGGAATCGGTGGAAAGTTTACAAAGCCAACTTTTGTAACTTCGAGGATGGCCATGGCATACCAAAAACTGGGGCCCGAGGAGGAACAACAACAAGGGAGCAGCAGCAGCAGCAGTTCCTCTCCCGGAGAAAGTTCTGGGAGAAAGAAAGGGAAAAGTAAAAAAGCTGTAAAGTCTGCTGACACTAATACTGAGGGGAAGCAGGATGATGCCCACAGCAAAGATCAAGATCATCACCGTCAAGAACAACAACAGCAACATCAAGTGGAACGAGTTGAACAAGATGCTCAGGTAATCTAGTTATCTCGGGTTTGCTTGGCGAGATCCTTCCCTTCCACTTTAAGTGGCTTTTGGCATCTGAAGCAATAAAAAACTTTATGCTTTATATGCACCAGACGTTTCCGTCTTAAAATATGATGTTGATGTTTATCATTTCTCTGTTTGTAGCTGGTTGATGTGGGTGATGATGATGGAGCAAAACCAGATGTACCGCCTGTACCGGAACGAAAGCCGAGAAAGGAAGAATGAAGATGGAGAGAGTACACATTATTGGGATTTAAATGCGATTGATTTATTAACAAATAAATAAATAATAAATAACATATAAGTATATAGGCACCATCGTAATGTACGGAAATCCGTTACAAATTATTAATTGTTGTAACAGCGGCTACTAATAAATAAATAAGCTGAGCACTCATATTTACTTTACTCTTCTGCATCCAATGCAACTGGTTCTGGTTCATTTAGCACCGAGGATGACGAGTCCTCATCTGAGAATCCTTTCATGCTTCTTGCATAGCTGTTGTGGTAGGAGGTACAGTAGCTGATAACTGCGGGTTGGAAATAAGCATCCTTTGAGCAGGAAGGATAAAAGATGATGGGAACTTGTCCTCTGATAGCACCAGGCATGGAAGAGTAGTATGAGGCTTCCATTACTCGCTCCTGTTTTGGTAAGTTTTCCAATTCAATGGCTTCATCGTCACCACGGAAGTATGGCCAAGTTGGAGCCATGTTGGCAGAGGGGTATCCACCCGGCTGGTTTCCATAATAGGAGGGAGGTGGGGCTTGGTAAGATCCTGCTGGGGGTTGACCTTGATAAGGTCCCATTGGAGGTTGACCTTGGTTGCGGAGATCGGAATACAAGTCCCACTGGAGAGGAGGAGATTGGTGGGTGTATGGGTGGTAGTTCACTTCGCTTGGTGGAGAAGGAGGATAGTAGTAATAGTGACGAGGTGGGGGTGGAGCAACCTTTTGAGTACATCTGTCGCAGCAATCGCAAGGTGGTGGAGGAGGGGTAGTGGTATCGGTTGCACATCCGGCAGTAGCGTTGGAGGCAGCGGAAGATGATGAAGATGAAGAGCTTGAGGATGAAGAACTAGAAGAGGAGGAGGACGATGAGGAGCTAGAACCTGATCCACCGGGAGCGGTTGTGGTGGTGGCATTTGTTGCTGGGGCTGCAGTAGTGGTGGCATTGGTAACTGGAGCCACAGTAGTAGTGGCATTGGTAACTGGGGCCACAGTAGTGGTCGCATTGGTAATTGGGGCAGGTGTCGTCGTGGTGGTAGACAAATCACAACCAGCTGCTGCAGTACTATTACTGGAAGCTGATGCAGTACTGTTACTACTACTGCTTGAAGAAGAGGACGATGAGGATGACGAAGAGGAGGAAGAGGCGGAGGAATCAGCTGCTGCGGTGGAATTCGAACCTGAACCCGCGCAAGAACATGGAGCCGCTGTGCTGGGAGCTGGAAATAAAACAAAATTGTAAATTATTTCAAGTTCATGGGAAATTTATGAATATTCAAATGGCATTTCAGTGAAATGATTTCACATACCTGGAGTTGTGGTTGTAGTGACAGTTGTTGGAGCAGGGGTAGTTGTAGTTGTTGTGGCGGAAGTTGTCGTCGTAGGTGGTGGGGTGGTGGTAGTTGTGGAGCAACTGCATCCACCTGAGCTATCAGAACTGGAAGAGGAGGATGAAGACGAGCTACTGGAGGACGAAGAGCTGGATCCATCTGACGACGAGCTGGCACTGCTACTACTGCTTGCAGACGAGTCTGCAGTGCTCGTGCCGTTCGTACTACAACCGGCAGGGGCCACAGTGGTGGCATTAGTGGCTGGAGCGACCGTTGTTGCATTAGTGACTGGAGCGATAGTTGTTGCATTAGTGACTGGAGCAATCGTTGTTGCATTAGTGACTGGAGCAATCGTTGTTGCATTAGTGACTGGAGCAACTGTTGTTGCATTTGTTGTTGGTGCCACTGTAGTAGCATTTGTTATAGGTGCAACCGTCGTTGCTACAGTGGTAGCATTAGTCACTGGTGCTGGGGTAGGTGCTACAGTGGTTGAATTGGTAATTGGTGCAGGTGTGGTTGTGGTAGTGGAATTGCTGCTGCCTGGATCGGATGAAGACGTGGCAGAAGCATCTGACGTAGCTGAAGAGTTGGATGTAGCAGTATTATTACCGCTGGTTGCGGAACCACTTGCCCCTGCTGCTCCCCCTGCGGAAGCGCTTCCATTACCATCGGCTTCAGCGGTTGCATTGGTTGAGCTAGTTGAATTGGAAGATGCTGACCCATCAGCACCAGCCTCGCTGGATGATGTAGACTGAGAAGCTGATGTAGCTGAGGTGGCTAATTACCCAAATAAATTTGTTAATTATTTAGAACAAAATCAGAAATAGGAAAGTAGTTTGATTTAAAAAAAATAATACCTTTTCCCCATCCAGGTGCACCAACATTTATTCCGCCTCCTACATCGCCCCAAGTTCCAAAAGTGAGTCCATCTGAACTCAAACCTGTAGATCCTCCAACATTTCCTCCAGTTCCAACGAAAACTTCAGGAAGAGATGGCAGCCAAGACCAAACTGTTGGGAAAATTTAAAAAAAATGATATATATATTTGCTCATTACAATTAAATTTACAATTAAATTTACAAAAATATTTCACTTACGTCCGCCAGAGATTCCCCATCCTCCAGTTGTGGGCTCTTCAGCAGGCATTTGTGGTGGAATTGGCGACCTAGTTCTGCAAGGTGGAGCTTTGCAAGGATCAGGGAAGCACAAGTCTTCCATCATAATATTTTCCTTCCTGGCCAAATGGGGGTATCCTCTTGGTGGTGGAATCAAAGCCTCCATCACACGCCCAGGTTTCACAATTTTCTTTTCTCCAGTTGCGTCAATAAAGTAGTAAGACAAAATCCTACTATTCCCATCCGGCATCCTCACTCCAGAACAACCAATAATGATCTTCTTGGGAGATACAGTTTCATGCGCAAACGTTCTTCCAGGAGCCACATCCTCAACACGATTATGCCCACCGTAGAATCCTCCAGGGCCTTGATAGCCAGCTACGCTCGTTGCAGCAACGAGCACCGCCAACAAACTAAATTGATGTCTGAGTCGTGTCATGATGATTAAATATCACAAGGTAAAATTCCTACTCCAGCACCACAAAAACTAAATCAAGTTGACCTTCCAACAACAGCCGAAGAATGACTAATGACTCATGGGCAAGTGGCCCTTCTTATATAAGTCATCAGCTCCAAATCCAGATTCGAGCTATTTCTGGGTTTATTCCGTGCATGCCCAGATAACTGTTTCAAGGGCTGTGCTTGCATATTGCATTGCGTGACAAAACTCCTGCTGCAGGTTGATCATCGTAACCTTGATTTGAGTTCATACCTTTAATTTCATTGTCAATGCCACTGCACACAGTGCGGTGCTTGTGATGATGATGGCATCATTTAACAGTTGGTGAAGCGGAAAAATCTATTTGTGGAAAGTGGAGCATTCCCAAACGGCATGCTTTTGGCTCATGCATGTAGACAAAGCCGAACAGGACTGGAGATTAAATCCTCAGGGCCAGGTAGTAAGAAAGAAGGTGAGGCGAGACGTAAACAAATGATAACGGTCAGTAGGGGATTGAGGTCAGATATGTAATGTTACAAGCACAAATGAGATGACATAACTGAATGCGAGGAAGGGCTTACCTGTGTTTGCTTTTCAAGTTTAGGAAAATAGTACAGGCTCAACAAGGGACCTTTCGGGAATCCTTATTGCCGTAACGGTATATGCTCAAGGATTGAAAAGAAAAAGGGTTGCATTATGCATATTAGATGCATTGTGTATGTACGTACAAGTGATGTGTAGTAAGGTTTTGGAAATCTCGGTATAATATGCAACAAAGTAAGAAACTAATTTTTTACCAAGACTGCGATTAGTCTAATACGTGATGAATGTGTTATATCTAAAGCTTTTTTCGAATCAAACAAATAAAAAAAAGTAAGATGTAAGTAAAAGTAAGAGAAATGGAGTAGAAGAGCTGTATAAACTTTGAAATCCAAACAGAGCCGAATCGACAAGATATCTCGGACAATTAACATTCACCTTGTTTAGCTATTGTCAAACCTGACCAACATAAAACAGTAAATAACAGTTACTACGATGCATACTATTCAGTATTTGAAAAAATACAAAAGTGTATTTAGCTGTCTGATCATACCTGGATTCTTCTTTGCTTCGCATTCCAGATCACAAGGACTATCATAAGTTTTCCCATTGGACCCACACACGGGTGCCAAAAAATATGGGCACAGGCACGGCCCAGCAGTTGTAATTGTAGCCATGAAATTAACTAACAAAAGGGCTACCAAGACAAGTGAAAAGTACTTCATTATACGAAAGGCTGATTTCCGCTGCAAAATATTTATAGATGTTGAAGCTGAGGAAAACGTATTGAGAATGATACTGCTTACTAGCTCGCTCAGTTTTTCTTTGCTTCGATCTTGGGAGTTGTGCGTAATGTCTAATTATCGGATTAACCGTACTGTAATTAATTTTAATGATCCATCATTAATAAATTGTAAAATGTTTGACAATCTGCCGAAAGCTTAGAAGGAAAGTTAATCTAAATTACTTGCGTCATAAATCACTTTAGTTGTTTAAATAATGAAAATTTTATATGAAAAATCTTATCAGGTCCACTACCTAAGTAGTTGCAGGTGCATGATTCAGTATTCTGAGGTGAGCATAATTTGAGGATGACGTTATGAGTTTGGCAAATGCTTGAAAATTTGAATTGAAAGCTAAATTCGTTTACTGCAATTAAGCACATGATAATTTTTATTAAAGTTTCAAACTTTCCGATAAAATAAACCAAAGTTGACAGAAAAAGAGTTTTTGAAATCCAATCCCAATTATGACAACGAATCCTGGGGCTTAACACTCGTCCTTTTTAATTATTGTGAGGCCTAAAGTAAAATAAAATGTAAAATACAATGAAAGGAAAAAGTCAGTAAAATTCATGAAAAACACTTTTAAATAGAAAGCTGACAACAAATCGTAAGTTGTGACAGGGACTGTACCTGAATTTCCGTTTGCTGCGCAATTAAATTCGCACTCATTACCATAAGTTGTCCCATCGGATCCACAAACGGGCATGTAAATCATTGTGCACATACAGGGCCCGGCAGCTGTAATTGTAGCCATGAAATTGACTACCAAAAGGGCCACAAACACAAAGGAAAAGCACTTCATAGTACCAAAAAGGCTTATATCTGCTGCAAAATAATTTATAGATGTTTGAAGCTGAGGAAATGATGCTGCTAACTAGCTCAATTTTAACTCTTTGCTTCAATCGTCAGTTTTGGGTAATGACCAATTAATCCGATTAACCGTCTTGTAATTAATTTTAATGATC
>JAQGAP010002400.1:0-15297 GCA_034697805.1 Orchesella bifasciata | reverse complement strand
GCAAAGGGAAGTTAGCTGCTTCAGGTCTTGGTGTTTCCTGGCAGATGTCCATGCGGAGTGATGCTTTGAGCGTCACAGCATTAACGTCCATTTTTATGAAATATGTTTTTGCTTGTGTGAATTGAGTTTACATTGTTTTCTCCTATAAGATTGACATCAAAATTAGGCCTAAAATTAGTGGCATCCACATCTACTACATATATTTATAAATACACAGCCTGCATGTAGTATTCTCGCCGTAGCGTATGGTTTGTTGGTGGAATGAAGCCAGTCGAAACTTGTAAATTATTCCATTTTTCTCACTATCATAAAATGAATTATGCATATGCTAATGGGTAAACAACAAAGGGAAGGAAGAAATAAAATGGAAGCTTTTTCCAATTTCATGCGCTCACACTTAGCGTTCGCTGTTGGTTTTCATAATGCCAAAAGAAAGAAAGGGGAAAGGGTATTGCGTAAAAATGTATTCAAGTGAAAAGTCATAAATCTTGCAGAGAAGGCGTTTTTAACAATGCAGTCTGACTCTGAACATAATATCCGCTTCTGAAGCATTAAGCACATTAGTGCTTTCATTTATTTATTCACAGCTCACAACCTCGCTTTTAGTTTATGCAGCTATTGCGATTCTATTTACATACATATCTTCAATTCAAGTTTTTATGTATTATTTTATACACAATTGACAATACGAATATACGATGCAATATAGAAATGAGTGAGCAAACGCTGTATATAATATTCCCTGGACGGAGAAACAATCTACATGAATGTCATTCACTACTAATAATGCATTTTGCAGTAGGATTTCTACACGCCTACATGTAATATGCAGATATGTACAAAAACATGCTGTTCATATCATCATTTCCAGATCTTTTAGCAAAAACCAGAAAACATTCACTCAACTTGTTCAGTTGAGAAAACAACCAATAGATATACATATTCGTTTCTAATTAAACATAATGCCGAAGGTTATATCTCGTGTTCATTGACTAATTTTATAGACTAAACTAAATATGGCCAACAACCTGAATTTCTTGCATTTCTCACGTCACCTGTATTACGATTGGTTCGCGTGCTAGTGAGGATGAGGAAACTTTTTGCATAAGTTTGTTCCAATGAAATGAACTTCAGTTGGATTAGCGCTGACAGGCTATCATTATCTTGAAGAAAATGAGTTACATGTAAGTTCCCTACGCACTGTATACTATCAGAGATGGTACGTGCTAATGACATAAACTACAAAAGCAGCATAGTAAAGTGAATTAACGGGACATGCCAACAATATAAAAATACCGGGGTTGGGTACGTCAATCTCAATTCCTTCAGTTGTTGTAAGGCAACTTTCACATTAACCGTAATTGCTCTCAACTTTGAATATTACCAGCAGAATTTAGTTAAATCTAGCTAGCACGTTCTATTAAATATTCATTTGCGACAGCGATATAATCAAGAACTACTGCGTGTTGTATGCGATGCATGATTGAAACTTGCTTGCTAACAGTCTATACACAATCAATTATGAAACAAAATGCATAATTCAACGTATTGAAGAGACAACTTAAGAGACAATACAAGTATATCAAGGACAATTATTTTTAAATAGCTGAAAATTTCTAACTATTTGGTAGATATGGAATTGCCAGCATAATTTTATGACAATTACACAATGAAACAAGTTAGGTATCAATATTTGTTTTCCATATATTCAAACAAACCAATATTCGATACAGGTCAACTTGACGTTTGCCTGTTTTGTTGTATTGAACTGTAATAAATGAAACGGTAAGATATTCGTATTGTTTCAGTGACAAACAAAAACTAGTCTTTAGATCGCACCAACTGCATTAATCATAGTTCAGTAGAATGAGATCAAACTGTGGTATAAACATGTAGCCCCAAATTTTTGGTTCATTAGAAGCGCACCGTGTACTGTCTAAGCTATGAAACATAAAACAGATATTGCGCAAAACTACTTTTATGATACTGCCTATTATTTACTTATACCCTTTTTAGTATGAAATGGTATCAAATCTCATCCTGTAACATTCCTACTTTGCATAATGAACAAAACCAGCGACAGTGGTATGCAAGGATTTTCGAAGGACAAAATGCGAACTGTATTCAACAACTTTACTTGCTTTGCATTGCTAAAACTTTCATTTCATATTCATAGGCATGTGTTTTCTAAAATAAAAAGGGTATTGTTTAGTCAAATGCACGGTTGGTAATGATTACTTACTCAATTATAAAATCACATGTAAAGTAGTTATTGTGCAGATGCTCGCTCGTTGCCAGATATTCCTACGGATTACGTATATCTTTCAATTTCCAACTAAAATGTTTTCTCTGCTTTCCACGTTGATAACAAGTGTCAATCATTTTTATTGCTTTGAAGCAGTTCTCAGATAAATTTGCAGGTCTCTCTCTCTCTATCTCTCTTAAGTCATCAAAGTCTTCTGGGAAAACCTTTTTTATTTACATGGGAAACGCTGTTGTTGTCACATGTGGAACGCGTGATGCTCGGATGTTATGTACATATATTCTATGTATTCTAGTAAATCGCTACATATTTCTGACAAAATTTTCAGTTCTAAAGCGAATTTTCCAACATCCGTATCTCTTCCAAAGTCGTTTGTCAACTGTACTTTCTTCCTAGATGATACTTTGATGGAAGACGAGCGGGGAAAAGCTTTCATTGCATTGAATGCCTATGCGAGAGTATATCCAGATGTCCGTTTTTAGGAACTGTACATCTGTATCCTTCTATAAAACATGAAGAAGAAGAAGAAACTGCACATTTACGTATTCGACAGAGATAAGATTCAATTTCTTTGCAGCTGCTCCAGATCTCTTGGTTCTCGAGTCAGAACAAATGTAATTTTGGTTGATGTGTTCATCAAGCATGTAATTCCATTTTTTGCTTTGTTCCAGTCAGTTTCATCAATCTGGTACACTGGGGAAAAGGTAGCTGCTATCTCTATTCACCTTTTTAGCAGATATTATTATGCTGCTGGTCTTGCATGAAATCCTGGTTTGTTTTATTGAAATGGAAAGTAGTGTGGGAGTTGTTGTTAAGGTTCTCCACTTCCACCATCATCATAACATAACTAACTTTTTCCTGAACTTGTCCTCTTGTGTCTTTGCAAAAGGAATAATAATTCTGAAGCCAGGTGCTGCTGGGGTTTTACCTCAAGTTTGACATCGACATGATCATCCCATCACATAATATTTTGTTTGTAGCTTGCAGCAGCGTAAGTAATGTATGGCCAGCATTATTGTATGTTTGGTGTGTGCAGAAAAAATATATAATGTTTTCAGCTCTACACTCTACATTATCCAGAGAGGGAGAAGAAGGAGGTGAAGATATATAAAACGTTTGTTGATGCTGATGATGATAATAGGAGAGTTGGGAGGGCAAGGCCTGATTCTCTTTTGCAGAAGCTCTATTTTTTGTATTTTTATTTGGTTTTATTCCTCCTTGTAGTGTTCAGATGACTATGTATACCGAGAGGAGAGTTTTCCTTTGAAACGACATAACATCACCTTCTTTTATGCACCACCACCAACACCACTTCGGACCACCACACAACCACCACCACTCATATTTCTCTTTACGCTTATTCACTGTTTTCCTTGTTCACTTTAAGCACAAAAATACTTTACGTTCACGTTTGTTTAACAGTTTCAGTATTGTATATAAGGATTGGATGGAGGAAAGTCCCCGTGTGCTCCCGGTCTCATTGCAACCTCAACATACACTACTCGCCCAAGTTGCTTGGGCTCGGGAACGAGCCCCAAAAATTTTTCCCTTGGCCAACCCATTCGGTCATCGCAAACACTTTGTGAGGACGGAAGGGGCAACGTTTGGGTCCATACTAGTCCGTAGCAGAGCCTGGGAGGAGGGCTGACGTTAGGAACATTTTATTTTCATCTTGCCTGCACACATCCCCAAAACCATTTTTTGTCTTGTTGGTGGAGAGGTTGTTACATTTGCTTGGGAGCGTAAATATCTGCATCCTATACAGATAAGCGGATTTTGCCTAGTTCTTTTATATCCCCTTAATGCATCATGCTCAAATATTCATGTATATACATACAACTTTGTGTAGTATGTAAAGGATACCGATGTGAAACGATGGGATGATGCCTAAATACAATGTTTTCATTTCTTGTTTTGTGTAAGGCATAGTATTTTTTATAGAACTCCACATGCTACATGCTACTTATCTGTATATCATCCTGAGCTTTACTTACCTTTGTGTATTTAATGTATGTCTCGCTAACGACTTCTCTTGCACTCAACTTCATTCGTTGTATTGATGCTTCAGAAGCAGTTTAGGGAGAGCTCATACTCGCTTTTGGTTTGACTTTATACTTTTTTGCTCGAAACCATATTATGCACAAATATATACAATGTTGAAGCAGTACACACATATGGTAATAATGCAATGATGTGGTCGATATTTTTTATTTGTAAAATCTAAATCTCTTCTACGTGTGTTCAGCTTTAAATTGAGTTGCTGTCGAGAGCTTGAAATAATTCGTTCTGCCCAGTTTTTCAACTTGTACTTTAGCCAAATGTTTTTTGACTTGGATTACTTTTGTAGGCATGAAGGAAATGCGTTTTGCGCTTATACATGTTGGATTTCTATGAAAAGGATATTTACTGCAGTGCGAGTGGGGCTCTGTTATGTACATAATATGCAATGCACAAATAATATCCCATTTCTGTGGACTTCTCTTGTGATGTTATCCAATGTTAGTGGCTCTTAATGTGTAATGCCTTCTTGCTGTGTTTGCTAGGTAAAAATATAAGTTGAACCAAGTTCTCGAAAGCAATGTTGCCACTTTTTATCACATTATTCCGTAGGATTCTGTTTGTTTTTATAGCATATTTTCAGTTACATTGCATTACATCCACATAGTCGAATTCCGGAATCAGTATTATTGGATGCATATTTTATAATATGTATATGACAAAATTTTATAGCCAATCTGTATTGGATGTCATAATACATCATTGTGGCTGGAATACCCTAGTAGCGTGTCTGCATGTAGTTGTGCATTTTTTCATTGATTTTATTGATTTCATTTGTATTATGTGATCGCTAATCTTAGGTTAATCCAAAACATTTTTGTCATAATATGTCATAATTCATTAAAAATAATGTAAATGTCCCTTCTCGCTAGCTAGCATGACTACTTACTTTTATATCTATGCGTTCTCGGTACATTATGGATAACTTTTATTTTTAAATGCTCTAAATCCAAACAGCCATGTGGTTAGCAAACAGCCATGTGGTTAGCAAACAATTAATCAGTACGTAAAACATAGCATCACATTTAGACGATAAGATTTTTGCATACTGATTACTACTAGTTCCGGAACAAATTAGTTTGAAATGAATGGTTTGTCTGTCAATAAATTTCCTTCCACTCTAATAGTTGCATCGCTCCTTCACATGCTTACATAAATATTCTACATTCTCCAGACTTTTGCTTTCCTCAAATCTGGAGCATCAGGCATGTGAATGTAAAATACGCTGTGATTTCTATTTACATCCTAAAATGTAAGCATATAAGCCATAGTCCTTGACTCTGAACTTGATTTTCGTTTCATGCATTCCGACAAAATCCTACATGCCAGGCGAATAAACACTTTCTATTATGAATCAATCCCCTATCTATAGTCCTTCTTATGAATATAAAGTATATGGAATTGCCGATTTTTTAGAACGAAACGGAAACCCTCAAGTATAGTCAAAGCAAAGTATAGCTGACTTTGGTTTATAGTAAACAGAAGAAGCAACGGCAACCCAACGTTTTCAAAACAGAAAACATGTGCCCTAGCTACCTCCATGAAACTTTTCTTCATTACAACAACTTCACTGACCTATCCCAAAACAACTGTCAGAGTTAGATCGATAAGCAGATACTTTCGTCATCAAGCTTATATTTTACAATGGTAAAGTTATGCGGGTGTCAGTATTCCCAGCCACCACTCCTTCTTCTACATTATCGGTGATTCGGTATACTATACATATTCGTTGACTATTTATACCGAAGTATGTTCGGTCATGGGGTACATGCAATGTGCGTTTAGTTCTTTCATTGAGAATTTTGTTTTTTACACACGTTGGGTGCTCCTCCAAAATCTTTTAGGTAATGTGTTAACCCCCTAAAAATTACGTAACGTAAATACGCTAACCCAGAACAAGCACTTTTGCATGGGCTCATTGTGAACCACCGCCACCTTCTTTTCTGAAAGATTTTGTCCATAGACAAGCTACATCTCATGTATTCTTCCCTTGTGCGGAGTTGAGTTGGATCCCCGTTCCATACACTTGAGAGGTTGGTTGGTTACAGCTTCAGCTAGCAAAACGACATGTGCTGCATTTGTGCCTCCACTTCTCTAAAGTTTTGGTCCCCTCTCCCTGTTCCGGCTAGAGATAGACAAACTTTGTCTTTATATGAAAGGAAGTAGTAGCTGCTTCTTTAGCTATAAGATTTTTTCGCATTCATGATAGTTCTCTATTTTTGATGATGGTAAATGAACATGAACTTGATTGAACTCTTTTGAGGAACTAGAGAGGTTACTACCTCACTCGCACACTCCTAACACACATTTAATGTAACGCTGAAACGATATGATACTGGCTGATGCTGGCGGTATTAGTGCCGTTCCAGAAAGAATGTATGAATGAATAAGCAAAACCACGTCTCACAGTCAGTCCAAAGTGAATTTGTATTTGTATATTGTGTAGGGGTTACTCGGGGAGAGCTAGACTAGGGGACATGAGGATAAGCCTATCTTTTGAGCACCAATGCAATGCTACTTCACTTGAGGTGAGAGTGAAAATCCCCAATACGATGCGTTGAATGTACCCAAAGCCCAGCTACAACGAGAGATCTACAACGAGAGTAAAAGAATTTTTAAAGTTAAAGTTTGTAATCTACTGGCGTTAGTTTGAGAAACGATTTCTTAGTGGTAATACTAATAGTGGAGTGGTTAAGTGAGTTTTGGCACAAGTCTCATTCGGTGTGGTGGCTGAAGTGAAAGTTTGTTTGTAGATTTGTAGCATTCAATTTTATTTGCTTTCACCTCACATTGTGTCTGCTGATTTATGCAGATGTTTGACCCAACTACAAATGACAAATATTGTTCATGTGCTAAATTGTGACTGAAAAGGTCAAAGGAGCATCTACAAAAAACAAAGCACTCAATCAAGCTCCAGGCAAATCGGGCTCATAATGCCCCAACAATATCGATATCTACAACATGGATGACATCATTCCGTTCCGTTGTTCAGATGTTCTGTTAATGTTCTTTTGAATACTCATAACATACTCTGCAAAAGAGCTATTTTCTTTGCCAAAGGAGGTCATAAAAATATGTCAAGTGTTTAGCTCCTGAAGCCAATTGTGTAGTATGAAAAGAATTAAACTGTAACATTACGATTGATATATTCAATGATAGAAAAGTACATACAAACAAGGCAATAAAACTCTTGAAAACCCAATCTTAGAAGAAATTTTTAGTCCTTATTTTTATTTTCGTTTGTATTAATAATTAATCATTCGAAACATGTGGATGTAGATATCTAAAAATGACAACTCAATGAAAAAGTATGTTTTTATACGACAAAATTCTCGTATAGTACAAGCTTTTCCATTTCTTTTGCGTGCTTCCAAACACGTCCAGCAACGAAATGAGAATGTACTATATCGATCTGTTTTTGTCTCGTATGGAGCAAACGTGGCAACGTTGCACATACACATATATAATATAATCCTACAGGGAAAATAGTTTATGCCTGCCTGCCTGCCATATAATTCTCATCTCAAGGAATCTGGTTTAGAGGACTGTGTTTTCTCTTCACTCATGTACAAAACATTCTCTTCACGAACGCTGCATTCATAATATTCACAATACAAAAGCGAATTACTAAAGCGTGAAATGCCTGAATGGTGAATAGTAGAAAAATCTTTATAATCATAATCATTACGTGTGTTTGTTCTAGTCGCATTCGTTTCTTTCAACTCATACATATAATGCTTTTACTTATGAATTGATGCAATGCAAGCTGCATGTTTAATAGGTTGAATCACCTATTACCTGCACGAGTGTATGCTTAAATTATGACACATTACTGACATTACAAGTGAAATGGATTTGATGGCTTTAGATGTGGATTTTGGTTTAAATTGTGTAAAGGGAATCGTCATCACTAAACCTGGAATTATCCGTAGTTCTCCGCTTACAGCGAGTTATCAATGTAAATTCAATGCTCCGTGAAAGCCATTTCGAATATGTGGCTGTTTTTATTTAAGCCGTACGTGCATTTAGAACTTTTACTAGCGACATTTGTATGGAATTATGTCAAGCTAAAATTGAAGTCGTGCTTACATGCTGAAAATTAACTCATCTCTCACTTCTATTAGCACATGTAGAGCGATGCCCTTGAATACCAGCAAGGTGTCTGAATTTGGCATTGGGATTATTGACATTTTCGCAAATCCTCTATACTATCGTTATTGTCGCATCAAATCAAACGTAAAATGTTAAATGCAGATAGGAAAGCAAACAAGTAATAATATATGTTAAGTGTGTGTTATATTTTCATTGTTAATTTTATTTTTTTCATTATTTTTACTGAATTGTCACACTCTTGATAATGTACATCAAATGATATTTTTCACCCTGTAGAATATTACAGGTATTAAAATAATAATATGCAGTTTGCTAAAGCTAACTTAACTTAAATTTACATCGTCATAAAGATCCTAGTTCTACTTAAATGCTGTAAAATCACATCACACCTATCTATAGGCTACTATCATCAACATAATATTATACACGGATTAATTTAATGACAAGTAACGTTAAAAGTCAGAATATGAATAGATATATAATATGCGCTAGTATGAGGACAACTTAGGTTCCGTACTTAGTGCTACCTTAAAAATACCTACAAAAGTTCCTAAAACTGTAAACGTATAACTAATTCAACTGTTTGTAAGACGACAAGGAGTATTGGGTATCGAAACACTTGATAAAACGATTAAACGCTTAAATTTAAATTATCCGGGCAGTTGAAACGGGTGAGGCTGTAGACCTAACTTATATAATTATGCTGTCATTCCGAAGTAAAGAGTTTACATTTTCAATTATTTCGACCTTAATTAACAAAGAGACTACTATTGATAGCACGTTTAAGTATTTATAACAGGTAAATTAAATGTATCCAATAAATGCCTGCGACAAGAGAAAAATTGGTGTGATACACGTAAAGGATATCAGTAGATGCAACACTTTCTTAATTTTTGATAAAATACATTCTTAACTTAACTTAGAGTATCTAGTCTACTCAACCAACCTAACTGGACAATTTTAAGTTCATTTCCTTCCTGCTTGTAGACAGAGACTTCATCTTGTACAGTATTTTTCACAGAAACCTCAATAACTAGTTTCTTTGATAAAAGTTTCTACTTCCTCTTCCTCTTACTTGCACCTGAGGTTCCAGGGATTGAAGAGGATTGACCAATGACGGGCTCACATACCACGGGTGTATTGAGCCCACTAACAAAAGAATTATTCAAGTTAACACCAGAAAATGACAACTGACCGACCCCTCTATTCGGACCTTCGTGGCGTTTCAAACTGTTACGGTCTGTAGTTAGCATACTTTCCAATTCATCATCTAAAAATATATTACTCGAATCGTCGAAAAAATTGCTGTCATCTTCAGCTAGTTCAAAAAGACTTGGATTATACGTAACCAATTCCTGGCTTTCGAGAGGTCCCACCTCACCACCACCACCACCTGAAAGTAATACATTACATCATAAATTGACAATCCTGCTAATCATATTGTGCTAGAACAAAAATCTTACAGTTATAATTAACTAAACTGGCAAATAAAATGCTTACCAGCCGCCATTTGTAACTGTTGGCTTTGTTCTGCATGATTTTCCGTGTTATCAAAAGGGGGAGATCCAGTGAAAAGCTGTAGAAACAACAAAAACTAGTTAGGAAAATGTCAGAACGTTGTACTAACAAAAAAAGCAACATATCGGTTACATGAAAAGCCACCACAAAACATGAATGACAAAAAAATGGAGAATTACACGTCCCATTAACACTCAATCACTGTTCGTAGTTACAATGTCGAGTCTATGATTTACACGTGCTTTGGCATTACACACTCTGTATTGAATTCAACTAACATAATTAATTTAATACATTTTAATAAATAAATGTAACAAATGAAGAGCAAATAGCAGGTTGTACTGAATTATCTGATACCATAACTAAAAGAAAATGATCTACACACACCGAGAAGAAATGTACATGTATGTAGGTGAAGCGTCAAGCAAGACACCAGAAGCAGAGTGCTTTTGTTGACTGAATTTTATATAAAAGTAAAATGTTTGCTATAAAATTCCAAAGCCATTCCACACAGGTACATAACACACAAATATTTAAAGACAGAAACAGACATGATACACGGCGAAATTCCCAAACACGTTTTAACCCTTCTCAGTTCTCACCCATCATCTTCTGTACAATCAAACCCTTACTTTCGGGTTGTTTGTTTCGGTCACCAGGTTTTTAAGTACAACTGACTGATATTAAAGCTCTCCATAAGTTTTGGGAATAGTGGACAGTGTTTACCTGCGCGTAAGTTTCGGGATCAATTGCACCAAAGTTGAAAGGTCTGCTATTGCTTACCCCAATCAACGTGTTGCTGTCCACCTGATATTCATCGCCCTTGAAAAGATCCTTTAGGTGGTTCAAGCCAACTTCAACGTCGTCCAAATGACCATCCAAATCCTCCCTGCGAAACAAAGTACATTTATCGTTAGTAAGCTTCTATTGATAAAATGTATCGTCTAAAACCACATTAATGACCAAATTGTTTCACCATTCACTCATTCACTACACTTAAACTGCCAAAGGACACTAAAGTTAAATTACTGATACATCAGGACTTTAAGTGATATTAAAACAACATATAGATCACTAACGGTATTATATAACCAAGAATCAAAATCAAACTCATATTACGAGAGGATTTCCTACTCTTTATAGTGAAATTCAACATCAGCAAATAGTAGGAGCATGCATAAAAATACCACTATCAACTAGCATTCCCATTATCCTTATCCTCTGTGAAAATACGTTTAACTCAATTAGTTCAGTAGCTTACTAAACTTAATTAGATCGAGGTCGGTGTAATTATTTACCAAGAAAGTGTTATTCATTATCTTTTGTCCTTCATAATCCTAAAGTATTTTCAATATTAAATAGTCTCTGTTCTGCTCTGTCTCAAGTAAACTGGATATCATTCATTCGATCCCAGACCTCGCCAAATATTACATCAATTCGAAAGCAACTGTCATGATTTTTTAATTTAACTTACTGTGCAACGCTACCATTCGATTTCAAGAACATTCTAGGGTTGACGGTTTGGTTTCTATAATGGAAAAATTCAACATATCATTCATATTCGTCATGCCTATGATTTTCTACGATTTTCTAAAGCAAGCAACGTCACGAAAGTGTAGTCAATATTGGCAAAGGAGGAGGAAAAAACTTTCACATTTGCGGACGCTGTCGCCTAGATAACAGAAAAGCGTTAAAGGCGCTTCAATTTTCAACAAACCTTCCAACAGCATCCTTTCCGTTGTTGTGCACAGACATTGGTTTATTCATAGGTACATTTAAGGGTGACTGCTGCGAGTTCAATGCTTTTCCAGGCGTCGTCTTACTAGTACTGGGAGCAACAACAGGAGTGGGAGTCGGAACATTCGATGTACTAGGAACAGTTGTACACGTTTGATCCGGAATTGACAAAACCACTTGAACAGGTTCAGCAACTCCAGGAGCAGAGAAATACAACGTAGTCGGGACATTGTTTGTTGCTTGTGGTAAAGATGCCAATGATGACATCACAGGAGCATGAAGAAGCTGTGGTTGAATTGGACCTATAATAATTTTCAATACCGTTAGCTGTCACAGTAAAGAATTAGTTAAGACACATGGGCACAACGTAAACTTACTCTGTGGGACGTTGTTCGGAGATTTTGGATATCCGGCATTGTTTTCAAGCTTCACTGATGACATTGTAGGACCGACAGCAGGCATTTTCCTTGTAAACGGCTTTCCTTTCGCTTTAAATGCACACAATTTGTATTTCATTATTTCACGAGCAAAATTAATTTGCAATTAACGTTGGCTATGAATTATGCAAACTAAAATTGATACCTTGCTGTTTGCTGTGCTGAACATTATGCACGGCCTGCTGCAACTGAGCAACAATGGGTCCAGGTGATGCAACCGTAGGGTTTATAGATGAAGGGTCAACCGAAAATAACATTTCCGGACTCGCTGGACACAAGCTATCACCTGCCACGGTTTCAGAATACGGACTTTTTGAAGGTATACTCAAAGGGCTGTTATCTATCGACTTGGCCTCTGGCGTTCCGCCCGTAGTTATAGTGTATTCTTGGTCCCCAACATCTTCTCCTGAGTCATCAGATTCCAATAACTCCGTTACGTCATGAATTACTGGTCCAGTTAGCTCATTCGCCTAAAAATTAGTCCAAATAATTTGTGAATTGATATTATTCAGCTTGTGTTAGAAACAATATAATCTCATAGTTAATTAAGTATCACAATATCTTTTTACACTTACATCCGTTCTCGATAGTTTTTGCTTCACACCATCTTTATCGTTAAGCATGAGTGGCATGCGACGTTTGAATGCAAGTCTTGGTGTCTGTTGAGACATCATGCCAACGAGGAACTGAAGCAACTGTTGAATTAAAAATAAAGCTTAAATATTTGACATCAAATACACTGAAAGAAAACATTTTGTTTGACGATGACGGTCGATATTTCGTATTCGCAACACACGATTAAGATTCTACACATAAAATGATCAATTACCTTGCTCACTATCTGCGTTTGCTTAGCGTGCTTCTGTCTCAGAGAAGCTAGTTCTCGCCACAATGCTTCATTTTCTCGTTTCATGGTGAGTAATTTATTATCCATAGTTTCCTGTCTTCCTTTCATTTGACGGACATCAAGTAGTACCTTCGTGGACCAAACAAACCATTCATAAGGTCAATAAAAATAAGCAAAGCATACGACTGACAATCTTTTGTTATATTAAAATCATACATATTTTTTTAATTTAGCAAACCTTATTAAGAGAATCCGGCCGAATACGGGATTCTTCATGCTTTGATGCTGGTATCTGAAAAAATTAAGTAATTTCTTTGTTACCTTGATATATTCAAATGTAACGGTAAAACTAAGTCTCAGCAAATTTTGGAAACATAAAACTTACTTTTCTCTTTATTAATTCCAGAGAAGCTTCTTGCCCTTTCAAGAAAAATGGATGAGCGAATTCCATTTCATCCTTGTCCACGCGAAGACCACCTTGCTCCACAGAAACGACTTTGTGGAACCCATCTAAAGAGTAACATCAACGTGCACAGTGTGTCAATATAAGTCTTACTTTTCATATCAGCATTGTCTTAGGCTTGAATAACAGAAAATTACTTACACATGTTTAGCTGTCGCACGAAACTTGCCATGTTATTGTGCTTGTAGTAGAGAGGTAACAAGTCCCTCGCGAACTTAGCCTGATTTTTTATTGTAAAACTGTTTCCCATCTGTAAAAAATTGTCAAAAACCATGAGCATTCGAAGTGATAATATAGAATGTATTGCAGCAGCTACAAAAACCAAGATATAGGAGATAGCATATATTTTTTCAGATTTTTTATCCAGCAAATAGACCAAAGTAAGGTTTGCATTTTCATACATAAATACTGCAATTGCATACCTAAGCCTAACTAAAGGATCATTTAATCTCCATGTGTCACAAGCTCACAAGTTTTTTAACTGACGATACCCATTACACCCACCACTTTCAACAATTTCCTTCTCTAACTACACTGCCTGTAACATAACGATGGTCAATTAACCTAAGCTTAAGGGGCATCGCTGCAGTCAGTGTGGGAGTACAAGTCGAACCAAGTAAGAACTCCTCCATTTCTGTTTCCTTTATCCTCCGCTCTCTCTGACCATAAATGGTCAATATATTGTGAAAGCGTCGACTAAAGGTTTTTCTTCCCACTCCCACACACTAAAACTAAAGAATAAAACTTGCAGTGGTCTCTGCGCATGCTTATCAAAGTAAAAATGATACTTTACTATATTATTTATTAAAACAAAAAGATAAATACACAACATCCCACACCTAATTCCAAAAAAATTAAGTATAGTAAATATTTCATGACTATAATTACAACAAAGGGTTTTTACTTCTGAAAGCCACCTAGCACCTATCTCTATATCTCTTATGCAAACGGTGAAATGGATAGATGACACAGCTATTTTTTAAACCCAAATGCTCATCTTCGAATAAATTGGAAGAACGCTACGAGGCCAACGAATTCAAATATTTAAAACGACTTACGTCACTCCAGCATATGAGAAGATTGGTTGAGGGATCATCCACAATTTTCCATAGCTTTGCAAGAAATGCTGGAACATGGGTTCCTCCATTCCCACCAACCGGAACCTCCACTAACGTATGCATGGCGGATATTCTTCAGTTCACTCCAATCCTGCAATACAAACCAATAACGACTTTTGTTAAATAACTTTTTAAATCAATGATTGTATTCAAACCGAGAGGTATAAATTTCTTTGCAATGTCACGCGCTATTTACTAATGTTATTGTTATAACTTAATGAAATACAACACCTATCACCACCTGAAGTCCTCAAATAAAATACACCGATTTATAAACAGCTCCAGAAAGGAAAACCTTGGTGGTATGCAAATAACTATTATTGACTGTATTGTATTAAAAAAGTAGCAGTCAGCCATTAACGGAAATGAATGTCTCTTATCTTTGCTTTCTAAATGATATAGACAACTATAACTACTTGCAAGTATTCATATCTCTCTCTCCAAGCCATTACATAAATTATGAATGATTAATTGGTATTAATGGCACTTGCCATTCGCAGGACGTAACCCAATTAAAAAGCTTAAGACATCTAACATCTTACTCGAAATTCAATTACTTAACCCCTTCGACCAATAATAAGGACTTGCTGCACCAAAATGAATTTGGAATTGACTAAACAACTTTCATCATTCAGCGGTGAACGAATACGTCAGTCGTCTAGTTCCCAGAGACTGGACAATCCCGGATTATGGTAATCGGATTGGTGGATTGGGATTATGAATTACAATCCTTAATCCCAATC
>JAQGAP010002399.1:0-15298 GCA_034697805.1 Orchesella bifasciata | reverse complement strand
CAAAACTGACTAATTTGAATTCCAATTTAAAACCAACATGCCCGATTTCATTAAACCAGAAAGCTGCTTAAATGACACATGCGTAAATAACGCATAGATCGATAATTCTGCAATCGAATTTTGCACATAGGAAATTTCTGTTAATTTTTTTCTACGGGAAAACTCCATTAATGCTGAATTACAGTAATGTAGTTAAATGTAGTATAGTAAGTAATGTCGAACTGTACATATGCAACTCATCTCCTCTCAAAATGTTTTAGCCAGAAACACAAAGGGAAAACTGACAGGGCAATTGTTTGTGCTATGTGTACTTTAGACAATATTGATGATAGTTCTGGGAGCACAAGAGGAGACTTCTGTAATGAACATGTAGCACATACTTCACTCGATTGTGTTCTGTGTGCAATACAAAAATGCATTGTAATTGTAATTGACGGTAAAAACTCCCTGTCATAATCATCCTTTCTACTTTCAATACACATGTATGGTTTCGGTGGCATGAAAAGCAGATGAGTTGGGCAAGGCTCCTCTCGTTTTGTATATGAGCATTCCATAAACAATACGTGTCTCATCCATGTCGGTCTCCTAAAATGATGGTGACAATGACAGCTCCCATGAAAATGGCACTTAATTCCCAGGCAGGCAGACCGCCTCCGTGATGAAGTGTGAGTGTGCGTGGCTCTGTTTTTTCATGTCTATTCCATCCACCATTTCTGACGTTCGTTGCGTTACTATAATTATGTTCTTGTTTCACTACCAGTCCCAACTTAATTTAGCAATGCTTCATCATCATTTTTTTCTGCTGACATTTTCATTTCACGATGTGTTGGAATGATGAAGGATACTGTGGAGAAGGGTAGAAAATATCATGATAGAAAAGTTTACTTTCACTTTCATTTTTCACCAATATTTAATGTATGACATTTTTGGCTAGAAAGTGTTGATTTTTATTTCATATATGGGAACTTCTTCACCAGTCGATTTATCTGGTGTTTACGCAACTTTTGTTGCAATTTTATAAGAAAGAGAATTTTATGTAATCTTAGAATATTATTCACCACAGCAAAGTCAAAGCTATAACGCCTGCTACGGTATTATCTTTTCATTCTTTTTCTTACTGAATTTTCATCCAAAGCCAATTTCACAATGAATTGGACACGACGCAGACCATGGATGCGATCTTCCAATAATGTTCCTATCACAGGCTCTTGTACAAAATGATAGTTTTGCTCCCCACACACGCTTCTATCTCTGGCGGAAAGTGGCTACAAGTAGAGCTGCTTTCTCATCACATCAAGACAAAAAATCAGAATAAATGTTACAAGTTACTCTAGCTGCATTCCTTTCCTCGTGAATATTGATCCTTTGCAAGTGTCCCTTGCTTTGAGCTGAGCTTTGCAGGGAATGAATAGCACCACGAATGGTGTCAGTCTCCTGAATCCAGTCTACCACGTCTTTTTTTAAAGATAATGCATCGTGAAAAATATGAATAACACATGCCACAAAGCAGTAATAACGCAACAACAAAGAAAAAGACGGCGCTCTCCCCTGGGTGGGTATTTTCGTAGTTTCTTTGGCTAAAGTGTCAAGCGTGTCAGAAGGAATAAGTCAAGACATAAATAAAGGCAGGTTACACAGCATCTCATTTGCCATGCTTGAATATTGTGTAAGACAACGACAGCACGAAATAAGAAAGCATGCACTTTATTCCCACCATGCATTCCATTTTTAAACTTGGCGTGGTGTGCTCTCCTCAAACCTTGATAACTTCAGCTTTGTCTGTGACTTATTCTTCGTTTCTTAAAATGCAAAAAAACCGCTTGCCATATACAGATTCAGCTTGGCTGAAAGTCGGCATAGTTCATGTAGTTACTGATGTGGAGTCATGATTTTATCTCGCTCTTTGTAAAAGACTGGAAGACGCAGAGGCAAACTCTCCCAAACCATTCAACAAACGGTTGTCTCCCGGGGTGTATAAAAATATGCCCGTGAATTCTCGAGGACAAGTCTCTTTTTTACTGTACAACTTGCATGTAACAATTTTATCTGTTAACCCGCTGTCTTTTCCCTCTCTTCTTATCTCGTTTGCTTTGTGAGAAACGTAATATATACTCCTGTTTGGAGATTAGATGAGTTGGTTTGGTCTGGTTGGGCAGATCTTGGTTGCGAAAACGTGTCTGGGATAGTGGGATTATACCATGACCCAAAAGAACCTGCCTGGGAGTTTGATGAAACCTCATTTCCCTTATTTCACGCTTTATTTAGTGTTCATTCATTCGGTCAGCCGTGGTAGTATAGTATTTATGTAGTGCTTGGAAGTAGATGCTGGAGAAAGCACCATAACACACGATAAGATTATGTTGTTGTGGGGGAAAACTCAAATCAGGCAAAAGACTTTGAATCTTGAAGGGATCCATGTTTCTTGTAACTGGTGCACTGCACAAAGTTAGCAGGACGGAGCTACTTACTAAGAGGAAAGAATAACAAGAAGTTTACTACTGAATGATTTATTCCACCAAATCAAACTCAATTTTTCATTTTGATGGCTTTTAAATGTCAGCCCTTCCTCTGATCTCGGGAAAGGGGGAAAACGAACCGGGAAAATGGGAGTTTTCCACAGTGGAGTGGAACCCTATTTTTTCGACAACAAAAATATTTGGTTGAAACTTTTTTGGGGTTGCCGACAGCTGCCTTAAGTAATTCGGCAAAAGGCTATCGCAATGAACCGTCATATTAGACACGCACAAGCGAAAAAAGGACAGTGAATATTTAAACCGTCTAAAAATTCTGACCTACTCAGCTACTCCACGAACTCAATTGTCAGTCAAGTGTTTCCCTTGCTGTGGATGTCATTTCCATCTTGTTTTGTTTTCTGCTGTCTGTTATGCGATACAACCTTCGTATCTTGGCAGATAAATCAGACGATAGCTATAATATAGCTCTTGTAGTAGCCTCCAAGTACATGATGTGTGTGTTCTGGAGTAAGAAGCATAAATTGTACTTGTAAACCAAAATATTATTCTGTTAGGATAATAATACCTTTCGGGCTATTCTATCACTCAAGCGGCTTTCGTGCTTACCTCGACAGTGATTTCTATGTGCACTCCCCATAAATTTCCTTTCCCCGTCTCTACCGTCTACTCTGTTTCAGGGTTAACTTTTTATAAACTTGACGGAATGATGTTGGCTCAACAATGGCATGTTTATGCAAGAAAGGTTGAAACACAAAGGGAGAAAGTAGGAAAGTTTGTGGGTAAAATGAGCTGCTTGAACTGTGGGAGAAAGGAGATGGGAATAATACAGCTCTCTCAAATTCTTTTCATGTGGTACTTGAAGTCACGCAGCCTGATCATCATAACCTGAGGCTGCTGTGGAGAGATTGAAAGCGAAAGGGAGATAGGATGAGAGAGATGCTGTTTTTGTTGTGATTTTAATTCGTTAAATGAACGACTAGAAAGACACGGTCCAAGCTGCAGG
The DNA here is from genome assembly GCA_034697805.1 of Orchesella bifasciata. Classification (NCBI taxonomy): domain Eukaryota; kingdom Metazoa; phylum Arthropoda; class Collembola; order Entomobryomorpha; family Orchesellidae; genus Orchesella; species Orchesella bifasciata. The sequence goes on along the minus strand of JAQGAP010002399.1, from coordinate 11,821 downwards.
GGTATGAGTACGAGCCCGAGTTTTCAAGCTCCAGCTCAAGTCAAGCCACCACAGTTCAAGCATTCATGCTGGGAAATAAAAGTATCAAGTGGTATTTAATATTCTAATACTTCCTTCCAGCCATGAAATCCTGTGTGGATCGTATAAGTAGTAGCACACAAAATCATGTGTTTGGTTAGTGCATCCTTCCGGATAATTTTAGACAGTGATTTGAATTAAAGTAGAAAATATAAAAGCATTCATTCTAGTCAGGGATTATTGCACTTGCCGTAAGTGCCATAATATGAATGTACATCCTTGCTGACGGACCAGCTATCCTACCTGCTATCTATCTATGCTTCCATTTGATAATGATTTGAGTGTTGGGTAAAGGGCTAAGTCACAAAAGATGCTAAGCTGATCTCTTTCTCCCAACTCACAAATGACTGGAAAGGGGGGAAAGTGGTTGTTTACACTGCAATAAATTGAACTCTGCTATGGAATAATGGAATGTAGGTAGTACTCAGGCAAATGTAAACATATTATTTTGGAACTCATTACCAACGACATGAGCCTTTCTCCTCTGATACCACTTTGCTTTCTCCCAGTGCAACCAATGCTCTCCTATTGCCCTCCTAGGTACTCATTCCAACTGACTATATGGGAGGACTGGCTTTGTGAACGAAAGGAAAGCACTTTCCTACCTTATGGTCGCATAAAACTCGTTTTCTGCAAAATGACCAACTTTTTCTCCAGTAATAACTAATATATTGCTGGAAAGAGCCCACATACTACAGCACAATAGAATGCTTGTTCAATCTAGTAGAATAACAACATCGTCGAATACTTATTTACTTTAGAACAGCACAGTGGTGTGGTGGCATGGCACAGCCTGTAATCACTATCTCGTAAATCATAGCTATGCAATAACAATGAAAATGTTAACGGAAAGCATAACTGGAATGAAGCAGGGAATATTTATATTGCAGAAATGAGAGTTATGCTAGCTGGGAGAGTGCAAAGATGCGGAAAACGTGATGTGATGCTCCTATTTTATTAATATGACAGAAGAAGCTTCATATCATCCTAACTTGTTTGCAGCCTCATAAATACACTTGTTCAGTAGTTGAGGGAGAACATGCATATACACTATTTAATAATTAGCTTGAGTCAAGATGACCGTTATTTCAATTAGTTGAGAGTAATTTTCTTGGGGATTGCATTAAAAGTGAAAAGTAGGAAAATTAATCACAATAAAAATGTAATTGTTTTATTTTCCTCATTTAGAACGGTCTTCCTTCTCCCGAGAACCCGTACGTGTTTAATGGAGATTATGTTGACAGAGGGAAGCGGAGCGTGGAAATTCTTCTAGTGCTTCTCTCATGCTTTCTCCTCTGTCCTGATGGCGTGTTCCTCAACCGTGGAAATCATGAGGATCACATTATGAACATGAGGTAAATTATAAAACTTGTTCGTCTACACCAAAAGCTTGCTGTAGACTTTGAGCAACACGTCAAGCTGAATCAAATCATTTCAATATCATTTACAGGTATGGATTCATCCGGGAAGTACGACTGAAATATAAGGTAAGACATGAGTTCTCAATCCAGCACTCGTTCTTATTTTGTGTGTGATGTATGTAGCTACTGCCTCGCATTCCTATCATGACAGCACATATCATAGGTAGAAACCAAGGAAAACTTTGTGTACTCAAACGTATCCAGTGACATGTGAAGCAGACTTGATTGATGCTGACCTATCCTAAAAACAAACATGTGATGATGGTGATGATTGAAAGGATTTGGGGAAACGGGAAATGTGTGTGACTTTGAGCAAATGCTCAATCATGCTAGAGTTTCATCCTGAATGGGAGGCTTTCACTGAATGCAAGTATTATGTTTCCCGTTTACTCTTCTTTGTATCGGAACCTTTTACTGCGATACAACATTTTTTCCACATTTTCACGTGAAAAAAAAACTCCAAAAGGCTGGCTATGCTCAATACATCCTTGAGCCTAAAGTCGTACCTACATTTCCATTGGAATCAGTTGAGATGATGATGAGACCAACAACTTGGTGAAGAGGGAAGTATCAAGCAGGAGTGCAGTGCAGCAAACTTTTTGCAAAAGCAATATTTTATCTGTACTAGCTAACAAGAGTTATTTTTTGTTGGGCTTGCAAAACCCGGCTTCATACACACATAGATAACCTTCCACATTTGGTATTGGTTCATAGTAACAGTTTTTTTAACCGCTGGGAACGATAATATAATATTATTACCATTTCCATGAAAAAAGTTTACTCCGCTTGCTTTTGCAAAGTGGGAAGATTTGCAATTTGTAATCTGTCAACCAACCTGACAGCCTCAAGAAGAAGAAGGAGTGAGGGAAGAAGATGATTTCCACAGGATAAATGTAAAAAGTAAATGAGACGAGATCATTCGTAAGTTTAAGAGTTCCACAAGGAATCAAAAACTGGATGGAATGCTCCAACTCCACTGCATATCTTGAGTGCGATAAACATCCTTGAATTTCTTGAGTTCCTGGTTGAATACACTGTAATGCAATGCTCCTCCAGTTGGTACTTTGTGAAAAAGTCATTGTGCAAATTGATTTTTTACACATGGCAGAACCAGTCTTTTTTATGCTCTATCCGTAAATCAGAGAGTAATAACGTTAACTACTGTACTACTACAAGGTTGTCCTCTCCAGCGAAATAAATTTGCGTTTTGTTCTCAAGATTTATGCTCTTGCAAAGAGCTACGTCAGAACAGATCAAAATTAAAGTAGAGTACACGGGAAGCTATGGCTATGTAATAATAACGATACAGTATACACGTAATTGCAAGAGTACCCTATAAACTTACATTATGTGTGTGTACGTATGATTGCGCTCAAGTTTACCATTGCAAAATTTCTGCAGACAACCGAAACTTCATTAAAAATCCCACATAACCCCAAATTTTGTTTGGGAGGGAACGAGCTATATTTATCATGTGAAATTAGTTTAATATATTAAATGCTTTGGGACATATTAGTTGGATATTTTATGCTAAGGGACTTAGATCTCCCATTAGATCATGTCCATCCAATGCACTTCCGTGTAATGACAAGCTAATCTAAAAACTAGGGACTAACTACGCCAGAGTTTTTGGTTGACGCTTTTAGAACTAATATGACAATGGTAATGAAATTAGTGAGGCTCCATTAGCGGACATGTAGCTTCTAATGAAAAGTACTTACATGCATCCCAAAGGAGACATGTATGTCATCATGGTTTTTCCTGACGGTTATTTTTACCTCGTGTCTTGGCTCGTGGGCCTGGCCTGGTCGAAAACTAAATGGTAATGTGTCTTGACAGCGAAACAATTAGGCTTGTGAAGGGAGGATGACGGAGAAAATGAGCTACACAAATTTATTGCAATTTCTACACATACCTTTCATGTTTAATTTCCCTGTTGTAATTTATCAGATAAAGAATGTGTAATGTTGGGTGAAACTGTGGAGTCTGACATGTAGCGACTTTGACTCGAGTGTTCCACGTAATGTACACTTACATCTTTGATACATATTATGTAGGCATGATTTTAAGCCGGTTCTTTATGACACTTTTAGCTGGATTCCATTTTCCACCTTATCCAAGGGAACTTCATTAGAAAGACAATGCATAAAGATGAGATCATGTTGCTCTCAACACAAAATACCACAGACAGTGATTTCCATATTGGGAGCAGTGTCGCGCGTTTGCTATACTAGTATGAGAACATTTGAGCAAAGTGCTTTCATGATTAGATTTGCTTTCTGCTGAAGATTTTAGAGGATTCCAAAATAAGGACATTGTGAAAATGGATTTTCTCTGTATTTTGGTACGCCCGTGGCAAGTGAAACGTTTTCCTAGCTAATTCCAAACCAATCTACACGCATCAAACCCCGAGAGCGCTCAACATTAGCTGGTAAATCATGGTGATGAAGCGCTTTCTCAAATTTAATTCTGATAAACTATTCTAATTCCACTTGATTACTAATAGGGACTACCTACCTCGTGTCCTTTTCCAAATTAATAAAATGCAGTTAGCATTAGCATTCGGTCATTTTACAAGAAAATATTCTCTCATTCTCTCCTTTGAATAAACCATTTGATAAGTTCAAGATGAAAGTGTTCCATTACCGTGTTTACAACCCTGCAAGGTAGTTGGTGTGGATCCTCTATAAACTCTCAAAGTACGGAATAAAAATGATTTCTTTGAATCCACCTTCCTCTAGTCGTAAGAACGTTAACGTCGTAATTATTAGAAGGGTTGAATTGTATTCTTAGTGGTAGTTATTTGGAACATCCAAGTTGCTAGGGCTAAATTTAAGTAGCCGTTTCGACCAGAGCTGATTTTTATGCAAGTCATTAAAAAGCCAGTTTGAGGTACTTGGAATTACATATAACCCGTTATTACATTTTTACGTCGCGGTTGAGTCGAAATAACCTCCATTTTAAGTGCATCCCATGTGAATACATATCATATCTTCTGCATGCAAGGCACGGCAGTGGGCTAGTTAGTATGCTTCGTGACATTACATTATTGGCGCAAGATGATAACGGCGTACTTTTTATCTGTGCATAAAATTGAAATGATTCTCACAATTTTCTTAATATTTGCCAATACTTGGTGGTTCTTTTAATGACAGTGTTTTAGTGCCGGAGTGAAGTGGCCTTGGTGCTGCTGCTATAGCTTTGCTTCTACATTGGTGACAATATTCGCCATATTATTCTTCCAGAGTTGGGAAGCTATTAAATTTCCCCTAAATCATGATTTTAGGATGTTAGACTCTCGGATGGAATTCATCAAGGCTTCAACTAATATTGCAGAGGTATACCACAAGGAATGTGTGGAAAGCCATGAAAGTGGCTTGTATCCTGTTTTATTTTCAAACCCACAATACACACACCCAGAGATCCTTGTGTGGCTTTAAGTTTCACATTAGTGGAGATAAACTTTGTCGCCTGTGATGGCCAACTTTGCTCCGTGGTTTTGTAAGTTTATCAGTCAGTGTCAACCGGCTTGACGACAACTTCAAGTCACACACAGTAGGAAATAAAATTAGGAAAATTCCGAATCGTCATGACTTGGGTAAACTAAAGATTTTAAGGCTCACGTTTTTCCCATGACCTTTTGATCATTGCAAGCCACAACGACGAAATACTGTCACCCTATTTCTTAAAAATCCAGCGATTATACTGATTTCACAGATCTTTAAACGTTTGTAAGGGATTGGCGTGATTAGTTTGATAGCTGAAAGAAAAACATAGGATTTCACACTTGATGTTCACAACCAGGATACAGAGAAAGGGTGGCCTTTCTTACAGGAAATGGAAATTATAATGCTTTGAACGTAGAGGCGTCTGCTGAGCTCCAATTTTTCTCCCTTTCTCTCTGGTTGGGGCCAGTTTTCAAGGATGGGGATTTTTTCATTCACTTTCACATAATATCTCTTGTAGTCCCTAACATCAAGCTGATGATTGTTCGTTGAGGCTTCAGGGCCAGCCGAGGTTTCTCAGGCTACTTTTGGTTTTAAAATATCATAACATACTACAAATCTATTTTTCATTGTATTTACGACAGACCACATAATGCTACTACTTATGAAGAGGATTTAACCCAAACACCTACTCATGTATTGCATTATAGCAGAGGTATAAAACATAAGATTCTTAAATTCCGGTACGGATGTATATGGAGTGATGTCGTGATGTTGTGATAAACAAGTAGGAAACAAGGAAAGTCACAGAGTTGAAACATTCCTTCTCGGAAGAAGCTTAGCAAATTAGGGATTCAGGGAATTACTCAAGAAAATGTCAGCCCAAAAGTAAATTCGCTGATAAGTTCAAAGACAGATCTAAAGGAAAGCGTGGAACTGGAACTGTGTATGTCACCAGTCTTTGATGGAGTGTAAATGTAGGTCATACACGCTTGCACGCAGTGGGTTTGTACTCCCGTCCTCCAAGCTGACAACACAACACACTATGATTGCTACGTTACATGCACAATTGTGTGTATGTCCTGTTGTTGTTGCACAAACGTTTGCTCAGCATAACAATAATTTAAAGTTATTCGCACATTTTTCATACATAGGTATATACAGTGAGTAGTCAAGAGCTCTGAGGCGTGTTTTATACACTACACACCATTTTTTATAGATATGTATGTTGGTGTGCGTGATTTATTGCTTTTTTTACGGAGATAAGATTTTTATGAGTTTTTCTTGTTTGCTTCTTGTACGAAAAGGAAAGAAAGGGAATTAGATGAAATCACGATGATGATGATGATGATGATGATCATAATGGAAAAGGGCATAATATGTGGATCCCCTCCGAAATAAAAAAAAACTTTTTAGTGAAAAGGCTGCTGTTGTATCATCCCGTCTTGCTTTGAGTTTGTGTTTTCATTCTTGGATCCTTTTCATGGGAAAATCTTACATATCACATCATCCAACAAAAAACAAGAGTAGCATTTGTTTTCCCGACTTCCAGGTGCGTTTCTGTTGTTAATCATTTCCAAGGGTCATAAAACACACGTAAAACCATCCCCAAAGTTTTACTTTTCTGTAAACCTTTTCCATTACAGCATATCGAAGCGAGGCGAGAAAAGTAAACAACTCTCTGGCTTCAGCTAATGTAAAAGAAAGCAGCACAAGTCTATTGTCCTTGGGGGTAATTTTTTTTTGTTTCCATTGAAATGTGACATGGCATCATGAAGCCACGGCTAGCAACAACAAGATGATCAAGAGAAGGTGATGTGAGGTGTTTCCTCATTGCCTCGTTTCCTTATTCAGTGCTCCCCATCCTGTTTTTCTATAAATGAGGAACGTTGGGCACGGGTGAAGCATTGAACCACCAAAGTAGCCACTGTAATGGACTAGGTTAACCCGGAAAGCACTTTCCAAATTTTCTCTTCCCCTCAAGCAGAATCGCATTCTTTGGTGTGTGGTAATCACAGCTGTCATATGAGGTGTCTTGTGTATTTACCTTGGAATGTATGTGCGCATTAATTCCCTGTTGGTGTTGGGACATGCAACAAATTATATTATGCCGGGATTCACGATTCCATCGGCATTATCGGCAATGCTATTTGTGGCGAATGATGTTCCTTCACAGGAACACATCTCTTTCCTTTGTAAGTTATCCAATCTGCCACTACTTCGGTGTAAATTAATTCATCTCCTTTTCTTTCTCCTGACGTGAACTATAATCTCGTTAGGAATCACTAGCCGGAAAGGTTGAAGGGTCAAACACGGTGATACTTGAGTTTTACAAAACTACTGAGAAAAAACCACTTGAATTACCAATTTTCCCAAACAGCTCTCCCTCCAAGCTATTTTAAAAGCAGTTATACGTGTCAGTTTTTTTCATGGAACTGTAATAGATATGTTCCTCGGGCTTGTTTGTGATTTTCAATTCAGAGCCTTATACCCTCTCCTCAAAGTATTGACTGGTTTTAATTAATTATATTTATTTATGCGAAAGCTCGAATACTTCTTAAAAGAACCTCGAAAATATGTTTGAATGCATAAGGTTAGTTATTATCGCATTCGTTTCTATCCACTTCATTCATACCCAGATGACACAAACGTGAATGCACGTTTGTGTGAACATTTTTCATGTTGGTGTTTGTCTGTAATTAATTAATACCACTGTAGGTTGTGGTTCAGTACGTCATTACTTCCATCTGAATGATAACGTCATTAAAATTTTAATATGACTTTCAATTGTACAAATTCATCATAGAACAAGGAACATAGCATACTCAACTGCCGTTTCTTTAGTTTTAATGATATATAAAAGCTGCAAGGGTGACAGTTTCTCAGTTTCTCTACCACGAAATATTCATGTCCTAAAAGTTAGGAATATAAAATCCTAACATTAATGATCTTCACCTAATCAACTACAGACTTGATAGAGAAAAGAATGAGATTTGGACAGCTAAGTGTGAAAGAATATTTTCTATTGAAAATTCAAAGGAATTGCATTTATATATTCGTTCACATTCGCAGAGGTAACGCTAACCACGTTAAGATTTGGTAGCGACAATCACACACATAAGAAGCATTGAAATCGCAGCTTCTTTGAGAGCAGTAGTTCAATTTCGACATAACCAACACATTTAAAACAAGCCAGAACGAGAAAAGGTAGTACCTTTGGAATCCCAAAGAAAATCCAGAATGGAAGGTGTGTAGAGAATTTGTGAAGCGACTACACATCTCATACAAACGATTCAACAAAGTTATCCTAATTAAATTTTTGTCAGGTTGGACAGATAAAGTTGAATTGGAGTGAAATACTGATGGTGCACTGTATCTGATCTGACACTCTCAAAAGACTGTCTGTGTCTATCCACGGATGGTATAGTAGTTTTCCCATGTTAGATGAACTTTACAAAATCAGCTCAGGAAGCAAAACTACATTATGACTCGACGTAGGGATGTGCGAAGGAATATAGAAGGTGCAAAATTGGGTTACCTTTTTGTAGTTGAAGAGAAGTGAAGCAATATTTAGGCGTAGCTGTTCGTTGTAATATTCTTTCGTTTTCTTCTTCCGGTTTCATTTCGTTTAGATTGTAATTTTAATGCATATATCCACCTACGCCTTCTCTACTATTTTGTAGTGAGCAAGTGAAAGGAGGTTCACGAACTAAGTTTGTAACACAGTTTGCTACTAACGGCATCCTCCTCCTTTTCTTTTGGCTCCTTACAGTACAAGTCCCATCACAATCACAGCTCTCACTCTACAATGCACTCCAAAGCAATGCTGAGGATAAAGTTAGATTTCTCAGATAAATTATGGAGGTTGGGTGGCTAAAGCTCTAATGTTATTTTGAACACCTAATTTTAAACTTTTGAGTGTGAAACAACTTCTCATTAATATTTCATTTGGAGCTAAGCATTGCGAAATTTGTGCTTCATCTTTACTCCCTATTGCTTTTACTACTTTCTCTCAACGCCCCAAAGAAACTCGGTACTTTTCAATGCGTAAAATATGTGCTGTTGTTGTTGTACTACTGCAAATGTACAGTACACACACGCCCTCCACGGTGATAATATTTATCGCAAAGGTACTTTTAACCAGCTTAACTTTGGTGCCTTTTCTTTGTCAACTAGCACCCAAACCCGAGCTCATTCTCGGTATCATAATTCTGCAAACATTCTTATGGCTCAGCAGCTAGGCCCCAATTGATTGAGCTAGGCCGGATGCTCTATGAAATAATCTGATATTATATACCTACCTAATCTTTGGATTAACTTTTGACGTTGTTCTCGTATGATGAATTATGACATCTCGTATGACATTTGATGAATTATTTCTGGGAATTCTCAAAAAATAACAATATGTCGTATCACATTGCTCCACTGTGATCCTCATTTACGTTTCGAGTATAGTAGAATCTATAGAATGTTTTGTTATTATTGTTATTTCATTATTATTATTTGAGATAAACATTCGGGAAAAGAAAGCAGAATACTAATCCCTTCCTGCATGTCAATAATATTGTCACTTTTGAAGGCAAAGTTTGAGCTGAGATGTCGGGGAAAAAAGTTGTTCACAAAAAGTCATCTTTCTCCCATTTCTTTTGTTGCTGTCTATTTCTTTGACTTATAAATAATATTGTAGACATATATTTGTCAACATGCATCTTTATATGCATGGAGGAAATTAGATGACAGTAAAAGTCACCAAACAACTTGTCTTTTTGTCTTCAAACTATTTGCTGTAGTCAAGTCAAGTAATAAGAAAACTTCCAATTTTGGTATTTTCTCTAGTCGCACTTCTCAAAAAGATCTGATTGGCCAGATGTACATATATGTGCCCATAAGATGGATGTAGTAGGTAGAATGTAGGAGAGTTGAACACAAATTGAAAAGATGGAAATTAAACCCAAGGAAGAGAATGGTGAAGGAAGCTAAAAACTTTCCCCATTGTTTCACCGTTTCCCACTACCAAACCTCATGTCTTCCATTGCATTGACAAGGCGGGTAGATAGCTTGTGAGTGTTTGTAAAGCAAATTTGATAATGATAGCAATAACAAAAATATCATCTCTTTCATATTTAGCTACATACCTACAAAGCTTCAAGGAAGGTTCTTGGAAACGAAAGTAAATTAGTATAGTTTTGAACACTTCTATGTCTTTTCCTTCCATCCCTTCTAGCGAAGCATTAAACTTTTGGTAGAAAAGGAAAGTTGATAGCATTCGTATTCAAAATGCTCTAGCGAGGAAAAACTGTTGATGAGGAGGAGGGGAAAGAAGGAAAATTCTTTGGTTTGATTCACCCATTGTCCCTCTCCCACTTTTAATTACCTTCTTCTTTTTGTTACAGGTGTTTTCGGGAAGATTACTCACTCTTATTGACCAAGTTTACCGAAGCTTACCATTGGGAACAATCATTGATGGGCGGGTGTTGGTTGTTCACGGAGGAATTTCTGAAACAACGGATCTCAAACTTATTACCGATATTGATCGACAAAAGGTACAAACGGTTTAGTCGTCTCCATCATTTCTTTTTTTGACCAACACACCGACTGTGATTATGATTACTTTTAAGAATGCCAGCAAGTTTCTAGGCTCTTATTAATTAGGTCTGATTAAGGATTTGTTGGAAACATGACATGACGTCTTTGATGTGATGATAAAGGTTTCTTAATTAAGATGAATACTAAATTTTCCTTCACAGTATGTGTCAATCCTTCGGCCACCGGTGCTGGAAACAATGAACTCGGATGGGAGAGTGATCCAACTTTCTGAACTGTACTCATCATCTCACAATGGGAGTGAGTGGAAGCAGGTCAGTACTTTATACTGGTTTTACCTTGCATGCTGGGAAGAACACGAGAAAATTAAATTAGACTAATGTTTCCTCAGTATTTGGAGGCTGGGTGAAGTATTTGTTCATTTCATAAGCATTCTCATTAGTATAAAATCCAAAGTTTCCTTTGCTCCACGTCGTAAAGATGATGGAACGCCTGGAAAGTTAGCCTGACAAGTTGGATTTGTATGAAGGAGATTCAACATCTTGACTTATTGCGGTGGTTGCTCTCTCGGACTTCTTTCGTCCATTCATTGAAATTAAAATGGCAAATAAATACTTATGTGCAGGCATAGCATGCATGAAATGGAACAGATTTTCGTGATACTCAACCATACAAAGGGTACAAACTTGTAGCAACGACTTGTGAATGCAGTCGTCTTTGCATATTATGCTTATTAATCCAAAAGTAAATGTATTGGAGATTCTTAAAATGTTGCTTTTTATGGGGTACACGCATGCCATCTGGACACACGTACTGAAGCAGTTATGGAATTGTAATAATGATCAATAACCAGACCTCGTTCTTGGTAATGTATAGTGGCTCCTGGTTAACAGAACATATGGCGAGTTGAGTCTCAGTCTAAATGGAGAAGAGTGAATTGCACACCAAGGTTTAGCTATAACCGTCCTCCTTTTCGTAAATGTATTGTGTTTTATTGCAAACGGGAGGAGTTGGACAAAGAAAAGCATAATTTTGTTTTGAGAGAAAGGAAAATGATGAGGATTCGAGAATTGAATCGAATATACGCTATTTTCAAACTCACATTAATTTCACCTAAAGCGTGCCTAACATGAAGGCATGCCCTTATATCCATTCTTTCAAGCTAGCCATTTTTTGTAGACTTGCATATTACGATATTGTTGTAATTGGCTTAATAGAAAAACATTTTCTTGAAAGAACTCTCATGAATAGGAGTCGTATGAACAAACGTGAATAATAATCGCATATGCTACTCCCGTTTTCTTTATCTGCCTAATCCCAAGTTCCAACTTG
>JAQGAP010002398.1:0-15299 GCA_034697805.1 Orchesella bifasciata | reverse complement strand
TATCGTTATGCCTAATATATGGAGAGAGTAAAGTGGGTAGAAGCCCCTTTGCGTTTTAAATCATTGGGAAATTCTATCCCAAAAAGATTGAGAGGAAACTATGCACCAGCTTCACACATTTATTGACCTCCGCCATCAGAAAAGTTTAAGACTGTCTCTTGGGCATTATCCTAAAGAGAGGATGGTCATAAAGGGTATAAATATTATCTGTTTTTGATTCTCTCCAGCAAGCTGGCCGAGTATTTCATGAGGGTAGGGTTGCTAGTTGGTAGAAGACACAGTATATATTTGAGTGTATATAACAAAATCGCTGTTCTTTACCCACTTTTCCATAATATTTTATGGTCTGGTGGTGGTGAAAGGATAATTGTCTTTTGAGGAGGGAATTTGTGTAATGTGGAAATGCCAAATAATCCTTCGTGACGACGACGATGGTGGTGGTAAGCTTCAGAGTGAGGCAAATAAACTGAATAAGCAGCTTCTTTGGTTGTGGCTAAATGTGCACTGTAGACATTATTATAATAGAAGGGTATTGTGTGTTATGCCAAAAAAGTATTTTCCAACTGTTTTGGTGTATTGTCAGCAACGAAGAAAACGTCACAAAGAAAGTGTTGTGGCCATTGTTTTGCAGACCCCGTAGCGTTTCAGAGTTGACGTTGAAAAGGGAAACAGTATGGTGTTTAGTAAACAAAACACGCACTTCAAAATAGGCTTTGGAGTAAAATCGTGACTGTGGTTTTGAAAGACAACTTGGTGACATATATACAACATATATATTTTAGGTATAGTACGGAGTACAATATAATAATGAGAATGACATTATCTAGTTTTAAGGCTTAGGAAACGAATGCATTATAAAACAAAATGTACACGTACAGAAGTTATAACCTCACACGAAATGAAAGTACATTTTTTCTACAATCAAGTTTGGCAAGTGTGCAATTTAACAAATCAATAACCTCATTAAAATAAAAGTCAATGAAGTTTTAAAACCGTATTATCATTTGTTACTAAATATATTGAACTAGTTGTTATACATACATGAAACGATCATGAATACAAGAATTATTAGTACAAATGGTATTAGAATACAAAGTGCTGATCAATATTGACATTTTAACGAAATTGCAACATTCATTAACACGATGACAGGAAATGCTTTTATCCAACGTCTGACAATTACTATAAAATGGACTATGATGGAACGATAATTATTTTCAAAAAGTTTTTAGCACAAGCGAAATTGGATTAAGTATAAAATGTTTTTCAAAAGTTGACAATTTATTGTTGTTTTTGCTAGATGCAGTAAGCATATTTCAATATACTACTTGTAAACAGCAGTTAGTTACTAAAATGAGTTCACGCTGAAATAAAACATGGATTTTACTATACGAAACAAAGTGTCTAAATTGTGTCTCAATAACTTATACTGATTAGCTAGTCAGCAAACTTAATCAAATGGGAGACGCATTACTTTCTCTGATATTAGAGAACGGGAGAGAGCATTTCAAGACAGGGAGACATTAGATACATAATTATATAAAGCCAAAGTTTTCCTCTATAAAAATAATGTAATATGAAAAGTTCTCATTTCAGCTCCACTGCTGACGCCGTCTCTGCGATGAAATACGAGCAGAGAGAAACTCTACTCCTTCTTGAAGAGTACTCTAAAGAGTTTTCCTTCTCAAATTTTTACTTACTTACTTCCTCAGCGAGCTAACTATAAGCGGCTTACAGCCAATCTTTCTAAACTAGTCTGGCACAGATACCAAAGTCATTCTTTTAGCGTGTCTCCATTTATAAAAATGAAGTGAAAGGAAGAAAAGCAGCTTTCTTCCACTATCATCAGCATCGACCAAACCAAACCAAGCTGCACCATCATCAACATGATTACCATCTCGCAAATAATTTTAGTGCTTTCGTCGACTCAACTGTCATCCAACATTATTACCATTCCCATTCCGGTATGCGGATGCCATTTGCTTTGCATTCGTCGCAAAAGCACCTCTGATTCATCAACATCAACGACTAACCAAACATACAAATGAAACGCTAAACCGATTCGTTGGCTTCGAAGAACAAAAAAAGTAGCTATTACTCTGGTCAAAAGCAGTAATTTAAAAGCCATGTTTTACCTCTCTGTGTGCTCAACAGGATGAAATGAATTCGAAATGCAAATACACTCAACTTGTTTTCATGCATATAAAAGTTGGAAAAAAGTATGTATTTGCTGGCTACAAAGGAAGTGCACAAAATCGTTAGTGTTAGATGTGGATTTAGCCCAGGTAAAGTACACAGACCACTGCCACTTTGAAAGCAATGAAGAAACGCATGAAAAAAATGTGTGTAAATGTGAATGCGACTAGACGAAGCCGTGCAAACGTAGAACCGCTGCTTCCAACAATGATATACAGACATACATTACAAATATTCCTTCCAAACCGTTTTCTTTGGCTGATAATGGTTCTTCACTCTGTGATCTCATTTTGTGAAAAGTAGAATGATACAATGATAGACATTTTACACTGTCTACCACTACCACGCAGAAAAGTTATCTAACCCAGTATGTATACAAGTTGGAAAGTGGAGAAAAGCAGGTTGTAATGTTGCAAATGGTTTGTTGATGATATCGTACTAGATGGCTGGCTTTCTTCCTATTAACCAACCTTGCATACATTGATATTGATACTTTGATACTCTCATGTTCTTATGAAAAATATATGGCTATGGGCTATGGCACCAGCTGCCAACACCGTTTCCATTACCGCTGATTGCCGATAAATTACTAGTGGTATGAGAAGAACACTCACGAGCACAAAAAGAAACAAAAGAAAAGAACTTCTATTTCCATTCTTGTTTCGCTCTTGAATGTATAGAATTACCAGGAAATTCGTATGCCACACAGAACGCCCGATTACATAACACAATTGCTATATATTTTTTACCTTTGTACATAATACAAACGTATTTCATCTCACTGGGCTAGCCACGTACAATACAACTTTCATCTTGGCTCATTTTCATTACTATTGACGAGTGATAATTTTACCGTTCTACCTATCTCGAACCAAATTTCAGCCTTTGAATAATTGTATTTTGTTTTAATCCGTTTTATCTTTATTTGAGTTTTATAAAACAGAATTTTATACCCTTTCTTGGAAGTTTTAAGCGAAGAGAACAACTTGAAATTCCAAAGTTGGAAAATCTTTCAAATGAACCAGCATACTCACTGATTTAGTTTTCATTCTCATCGGAATCTCATTTCTATATAGGCACCTAAACAAACAACAGTTGTGTAACAGTAAATAGTAGGAAGGTACACCGTGCACCCACGCTAAGAATGGATTGTTTATTAGATGAAATTCTTTCCTCGAGTTTCTCGTGTCAATCGTCAACTTTATTTGGAAGCGTGCTTTGTGCAATTTCGTAACATCAAATTATAATCAAATATTGTTTGAGAAGCAGGAAACGAAATTACACAGATAATAGCAGCATCAGCTACAATACCGGCAAAAGTAATTGTTTTCAGATACACAAAATCCGATCCTGCTCCCAGCTTGACGCTTTCCTCGCAAACATCCGCTCTTACAATGCGAATCCACTTCCTTTTCCTTCGTTTGTTCGTATGAAAATACGGACAGCAGAGCAGAGGCAAGAGGGAGTATTTTCATTTCCTCTCTTGTTCTTCCTTCCGCTTGTGTGCCCGTGAACCCATCAATTGAGAATGTATTAAACACAAACAATTCTCGTTCTTCCCCCGTTTCTTCTAGAAATAGGGAATACAAGTACCCAAGAAAACTGTCTATATAATACCAAAAGTTAAACGCGAGCATCACGAGCGCAGAGAAAGCAATTTTTCTTAGCCTACTCGCACTCTCACGCTCGCTACACTGAAACATCGAAAAGGAAAGTGAAGCATCTGTTTCAACTGCCTTATTATCAAGAATCCATTACACACGTATTTTGGAAATATGTTATTTGAGGATGAGCCTAATATGCTTGGCAGTGGTATATAATGTGGAACGTGGGAACGTTGATACGTGGTGTCATAAGTGAAGCGAGAATTTGAAGGATGTTGGAAATGAAATGGGTGACAGATAATAATTCTGTGGTGGGATGGATGGGTGGATGAAATGGAAATGTGGGGGAGAAAGCAAGGTTCACTTAATATTCCATCCATATTATGTATCTAATGTCGAAGTTTGAAGTTGGAGTTTACTGCTTCCACTTTTGTCACTCACTTGCTACAAAATATCGAGGCTTGTATCGTAATCGGACTGTACAGATTTTATTCACGGAACATGCATAATGGTTTTAAAGAAAAAAGGACGACAAAAAAGGGAGGATTTACATTTTAAAATGTATTTCTTAATTTCTTGTCATCCTTCTATTTCTGAGCTTTTCTTAAAAAAGACTGGTTGGAGGAATATTCCTATCCTGACATATAATCTGCTTCAAGATAGCGGTAGTAGGAAAGAATGATTACTGAAGCCTTTGAATTCCGCGTTGATGCCAATAGAACTGACCTTTCTCATTTTGTTAATACACTGCTATATTGGATCATTAACGTTTAAAATAGAAAACAAAGAGATTAAGCTCATGCAATTATTAAATCCAGCTATGATTCAGTCAATTAATGTGGTTGGCACTGCTTCATTACAGTACACTGTTTGTCGTATGCATTATTTATTTTGCCACAATCATCGTAATCGATTATGTTTCTTCCCAACACACGATAAAATGCTACCTATACATACCTGTACAGTACAGTTGAATACAGGCTGTACTTCCTCTTTTGTTTCTGGTCAAATGCAGTTTGCATGCAACGCATTCACAAAATGAGTCTAGAGTCTAGACAGACACATAATAATTATAATGTAATTATGCTGCGTGTGTAGAGAAGATAAGGTTTGCGTATTTCATGTCATGAAGGTAGTAATGCATTACATTCATTTGACAGAGAGTGGCAAAGCCAATTTATCACCCTTTTATTTTGTGGTAAAGTAAGTAAAAGCTTTTCCTCACGGCACGACATCAGCTACTCTAGCACAGAGAAAAACAACCAGAGAATGGAATAAAAAGTTATGCGAATGCGATTATGCGATGGTCTTGCTAAAAAGCTTTTAAAATCATATTCAAATAATTTTATGTTTCCTATTCAGCACGTTAGAAATCGCATTGTCTACATTGTCAAAATAAGAATGTTTATGGAAAGACATTGGGAAACCTTTAATGGAACTATTGATCTTAGGACTGTGCTAATACAATCCTAAAAACGAACAGTCACCAACCAAAACGTACACAACAGTATGGTAATAATGGTACACATTATAAGATTTGCATGTTTCCAGCTCGTGAAAGCAAAATAAAATTAATTTAATAAGACGGCAATAAGTTATTTTGGTAGTTTGAACCACGAAATTTTCTTCGGCATACCAAATAACAATCAGTTATAATGATATCAATATTTCCTTCGTTATTGTTATCAGCTATCATGCTCCCCTTTCACCTTTGTAGTTTGCTGAGAAATAAGCACAAACTTGTTAAAATGTTGGAAACGTGGATAGTTTTTTACACCAAAGATATCAGCTTACATTTCTTATGATTCCCGTTACAAGCAGTTTGTTTGAGAACGCACATGACACCCTATAAACTTCGGGATCTGATACATCCAGCTCCTTACAAGAGAATTAATGGTAGCAGTGGATTGAAATAAAAAATGTGTATCTTCAGCCTTCAACGTTACAAAACACAATAAGTTGGAATAAATACTATACACCGAGAGCTGGCTAGGACAAAGTCAAAGGACAGGAAGCATGAAGACAATATTTCATTGTCATAAGTTGTCATAAAATGAGGGTACGGCCGATGAGAGCGCAGAATGGGTGACAGGTTAAACATGAAGTAACTTAACTTCTGATTCCTCCTCTATTTCACTGAAATGGGAACGGTATAGTATACCGGGTATAATATAAACCATTAAGGAGGCTTTCGCTTTTGCCTACAACATGGATCAGTGAATCTTAGCAAGTTGCTGCATACACATGTACTATACATATAATAATAATGATATATGGCTGGCATCCAATTATTTTTAGATTAGGGATTATGAAATGGGTCGAGTATTGACTCTTGACTTACGACGATAATAGCAGCCAAAAGAGACAATAACAGCGATGACAATTTTCCAGAGAATGGAAAATCCGCTTTTGACTTGCTTTTCTGATTCGGCTCATTTCTCGAAGAAAAGTAAAAGTAACAAATCATGTAATATGATTCATGTACATTATAAGATTTAAACATTTTAAGTAGCTGGAAATTGATTGTAGCTTTTGACTTTGGCTCTTCTGAGTTCAGTACTTTGTTGAGAAACAATTAGTGTGTAGCGCTAAATGAAATACTCTGGTTTTAGGGATTAGTTGTTTCGCTCAAATAAACGAGTAGAAAGTATGAGAGGGAATAAAGAGAAAGTATTAATGATACTAGACTACACTACAACCAGTTTTGCTTTCTTTGACAGAAACGAGAAGTGACAATACAAAGAGTGGATGGAGTCCTTGGAATCAGTGTCCGTGGAGGTGCGGAACACTCGCTTCCACTGATTGTGTCCCGCCTTATTCCTGGCTCTCCGGCAGCCCTATGTAAACAGATCTACATTGGAGATGCCGTTATTGCAAGTAAGCAACTTTTCTACATTATATCCTCCGAACTTCGCAACATGATAACAAGAATGCTTTGGATAAAAACGCTAGGAAAGCTGTCTGCAATCCTTACACACGATTGTTAATTGCAGGGATCAGAAAAGGTTTGCCTATTTGGTCATTACACCTTATTATCATTTTTGCTTTTGTGCAACGCAATGTTAGTAAGTCGAGCCGACATTTCGCCAACGACTTCACTGGATTCCATAACGGTTTCCGTCACCAAAGTCGAAGGTGAAAAGGATAAAAGAAAGTCAGCCAAGTAATTCGGGGGATGTACAGGAATTAAATGGAAGCACGTCCAAAGCCTAAGGACTTGGTTGTATTTATTGTAGAATGTTACATACGATACGAGCAAGCCAACAAGGTCGAATCTTTTAGCAATAAGTACTTACAGAGAAAAAGGCAACTTTAGCCGTCAACTCGTGTCGGAAAATGACAAAGTCGAGACAGCCTTCCTTTCTCACAATCAGTAAAAAGTTCACATGCACGAAAGTATCCAGGAAAGGAAAGCAAACATCCAGGCTAGAAACTATTTGTACTGCAGTTCAGTAAAACGCTATACTTTACTATTATTTTTCTGTCAACAGTAAACAGCTATCCATTGCGTACATACTTTCGGAAGTTCGTGTGAAACATTTACAGGTATCTTACGTAAGAATATCAGCATTAGTGAAGTATTAACTCTAACGAGAAAAGTTGCTACTATGTCATTTAGAGACGAAAGACAACGTATTGTTACCCGTTTGTTCGTCTCAATTTCACCCTTTAAACTATTTTCTCCAAGATTCCGAAGATTTGTAATGACAGTATTAGGCTATCTTATCATAAGCTAATAGAAGTGAAGAAGAACTATAAGTAAGCTAGGGACTGAGAATTGGCTTCGTCTAGTCTAACTGAAATTGAATACAAGTGGACTTTTTCGTCGGCTTGCCCTTGGAATTCAATAAGTTGACAATAAGCAACACTGACTTGATAAAGGCATGCTATATGCTAGTATTATCATACGTATACAGTTCCACATCCAAATTGAAATATGATAATCGTATAAGTAGGATTTACAGCAGGAATGCATTTTGAAACACTTGTAGGACAAATAACAACACAAACTGAACATTTTCCAAAGATTGTTATTTATTAGAGTTCTGATAGAAAAACATAAAACAAAAAATATTCAATTATCTTTACATCGAAATACCAGCGGCTTCCATCATAGCAGCAGCTTCTGCAACTGGATCAATTTCGATGGGATTCAAATCCAATCCGGGATAGCCCATCACGTTGGCATACTGAGATGCGGTTACGATTTCTGCCGCATCTACAACTGCTCGGACTGTTTGTGAATCCCCACGAGGTAGTTCGTCTTTAGGCTCCAGCACCGAGATGTGATCAGGAAGTGGTTTCTTAGGTCCAGTCTTGCCAGTAGCATCCCAAGGAAGCATGATCTTTACTTTGATTCCCAACACACCTTGTCTGCGAGAACAAGAACGGACAAGTTTTTAAACAGAGTATATTGATACACTGTACTGTACACCAAATAAATAACATTCCCAAAGTAACTTCACAAATACATCTCTATACTCACCGAAGAAGAACGTGACGGGTAGCACAATCAATGTAGGTTCTGGTGGAGTCTCCACTATGAATCATGAGACCATCAACGAACTTCATGGATTTGGCCCTTTGACCTCGGAGCTTTCCAGACACCACTACTTCGCACCCTTTGGCTCCAGCTTCCATGATGTATCTCAAAACGCCTAGAACAAATTAAAAAAATACTATATTTAATACAATACTCAAAATTAGTATTAACATCTGACTTGATCAAGAATTACCATAACAAGCCCTTCGAACAGCCAACCCTCCAATCAACTTGTAACGAAGCGACTCAGCCTGGGCAATAGCACACAGCCCTCGAACCGGAACCTTCTCAGCGTAGAGTTCAATGGAACCTGGGGCAAACCCGAACCGCTTCTGTATCACCGAGCTCAACTCCCGAATCCTTCGCCCCTTGTCTCCCAACACGTTCTGAGTTCTAGTCGCCATAATAATGATCTCAGTACGATTTGGGGCAACCCGAATTTCCAATCCAGAATAGCCATCCTCAGCCAACTCCCGTGTTAGAAATTCGTTCAGCTCAGCACGGAACAAGCCCTCGCGGACAAACTGGAAATTTAATTTAAAGACAAATATCTTAACACATCTACACAACACTACCAAACCTTAATGAATTCTTAAATGCACTTCGACATTCAACTAATTATATAAATCTTATCTTCTTACCTTCCGCTTCTTCGAAACCGGCAGGTTAACACCCATTTTTCAAACCAACCAATTAACGTCAACTAAAATCCAAGAAAACCGGTCAAAACATAAATAATGAGAAAATATAAAGCACTCATTGTTTTCTCGTTTCAAATTTTTATAAAACAAATTCCAACAAAGTTAATTAATTGCAAAAGTACTCAAACAAAGCGGATGGATAACACAACAGACAAACAACAAATCTATACCTTCGATACGTAAAACCGAGAATCTTTTAGACACAAATGAGCAGAGCACAATATAAAATGCGATAAGGATGAGCACGAGCAAGAAAATGATCAAATCGGAGAAGTTGATTCAACGCAACACATCACTTCCCACGTGCTTCTGAAACTAAAGAACACGTTGAACAAGACCGGCGTTAGGTGTCAACATGTAATGTTTTACTGCAAGGCATAAAAGTACGACATGCTTATCATTTCAGTGGGGAAACAATTTGATGACCGACATTTGATGGGATGACATGGTTAATTTAATTTAAAACTAACCCCCGAGTGATTTAGTTAATAAAAAATGCCATTATTTCCTTTAAAACCCATGTTTATTTGGCGACAACACGATTTTTTCCCTTGTTTTTTCAGTAAACGGACGAAAGATCACAAATTTGGACCATGACCAAGCAGTAGAATATCTGAACGTTAGTGGACCGTTGATCACGCTCAAGCTGAAGTACTTCTCCACAGCCAAGCCCTTCCTGTCACCAACTCAGCAACAAAGTAAGTTGTCGTAATTAGTTTGAACTCTGGCATTTCCCCAGCAGTCATAATAATTTGGTAACGACAAAGATGAAAGAAGGAAAGGAACATTAGTTTTTCTCATGAAATCGTTATGAGCAGTTTTATGACGAGTTTTCATTACATTACATTAATTTATGACTGTTAAAGTATGGAAACGAGTTTATCTTAATAATGGGAGTTGTATAAAAAATGATGTTCGTTAGAAAACATGCCAGAATTAATAAGAGATGTTCATCAGGAGTCAACAGTCATTTACACATTTTGTATGAATTACGGACGCACTTTGTATTTCCGGGTGTTTGCAACTTTAACGGGGTTCATGTTGGAGTTTAAAGAGGAGGGAATAGAATGAGAACCATTCATTTCGTTTCATGGAGTAAAGTTTCCCTAAATTCTCATTTCAACCGTGGATCTATCATCAACAGTTATAAAGTTTGGGGGAGAAAGTAGTACACTTTCACTTTTTGCTCTCCTTTCTTTTTCTTTTTCATTTACTGACGACTGCAAAAAGTATTTCAGCTTGCTTTCAACTCGGGATGTAGATCTAACGCCTACATATTATGTGCTTTGAAGGAAACCATAACCATTATTATTTTCTTTGCTAAAATCGCCGCTATATCTTATAATTTAGCTTCATTTTCAGAAGTGAAAGTGTCTTGACTGAACATCACGAATGAAGTTTACTTTTGACTGGTACTTGTATCCGTGCTGTGCGTCATACATTCATTTTAGTTATAGTTCTCCTATCTTCCTACTTCTGTAAAGGAAATTAAGGGACATAATAATATAACGGCATGTCTAAGGAATGTAAGTAATGTAAAATGAGTAATAAAATGGAAATGGAGCTATGGGTGCCTCATAAAAGTCTACATGTAAGTAGGAATGGAGGCGGAGGTAGGTAACTTTTGGTCTTTGTATCTATCACCCCAACTTGACATTCAGGTAGATATTCTTAATCCATCAACTTCATGTAAATTTCGAAGAAAGTTTCGAGCATTAGAGATTTTATTTGCTGAGTTGAAGTTGAACTTGAAAGTTTGAAAATAGTGAAGATCAGTTGGGGATATATTATTATGGTAAAATATTTTGTATTCCTTACAAGTAAAATACGTAGGTCCTCCCTAATTTCTCTTTCACAAAGGAAAGGAAATATCCTTTGATTTTCTGTGAAAGTTGCATAAGAACGGTGGTTCGTGTTAGTATAATCCATTTGAGATGAGTGTAATCATGTGTTTCCACACTTTTGGTGTGTCGTGTCATGTCCTGTCCTTACTCGGGCAAATTTACTTTCTCCTTTCACGTTCGCATAATTTTAGCTGAGCTCCGACTCTTCTACGTCTATACCTTCTCCATTCTCTTTTCATCTCGTTTGGGAATGGGAATTCTTTTAAGTTTATCCGTAATTTGAATAAGTCACTACATGATGCATGTCACATTCCGTATCTTCGGAGAATTTGTTTTGTATCTCCTTCATCCATGTCCTTGTTTGGCATCGTTTCGCATGCAAATGAAGATTAGGATAGTCAAGTGTATCATTCATTCTTTAACGCTCACACTCCCCTGCTTCTTGCTTATTTTATGATTGGGTTTAATGGAATAACACTATTCAGGAAGCAAGCGTGTAACCATCAAAAGTTGAAAGTATAGAAGGAATAATAAACTAGACATGTTCATGTTCATTCTAACAAATCTTTTAATGGAACGAAATTTACCTTGAAGAATAATAAGGAAAATGTTGAAACGTTACAGAGAGCTTAGTAAAACAGAATAGGATGCACTACTTGTAGTCTACAATTAGGACAAAACTATATCTGTTTAAAGTTTCTTAAAGTTAAAACTCAAGTAGCCAAAAGTCATTACAGGAAATGGGAAATGGTGTGGGTGGAGTAAAGTGTTAACTGTTAACTGTTCTCCTGTCAAGTTAGAACAACCAAGCGTCGGGACAATTACCGTAACTTTTTAAATGCTTATTTTATCACGTCTTAGCACTAGTATTTTCACTTTCGACTTTTGAGATTTTTTACATTGCTTAGTTTTGGAATTTTTTTTTAACTTTTCGCAACATTCTCGAACACAAGTTATTCATTACAAGAATTAAGAATTTATAACTGAAACTTGCTCGAAATGGCTCAAATTGAAACAGAATACACAGAGTCGACTACGAACCAATGAAAAGTTTAGTGAAAGATCACAAGTTTCTATCGAGCCAAATCGAGTTTTATTGGGGTGTAACCCGTTTTATGTGTGCAAAAATGTAGCAAAAAGGAAATGAGAATGTGGCAGAACCGAGATAACTCCATCTCCCTGTCTAGTCCATCATGTTTCTTTTCTCATCTCATTTTTCTGTTCTGCAGGTCCCCAAGTCATCTAGTTTCTTTGATCTTTTAAAAGTCAAAATAAGACAGACGACAGAGCATAACGATAAAATCGACGATACAAATAATACACTTTAAGCTGCGTTTTCCCCAGCCAAATAGTAAAATTATTTTTTCTTTTCTTTAAGTCAGTCATCCGTGAAAACAACGGTTGAAAATTGAAGGACTGTACATATATTATTATTATAAACACATACAACATTATAACTATATTCAAATGATATACATACAAGAATGCTAAGGTTTGAATCTCGGTTTCAGTTTTTATGGTATTCATCAGTAGTAATGCCACTTAACAACTTTACATTCTACAAAGTGCATCGAGACGAGCTACCACATTATGTGGTTATGAAAATAACAGCAGACCTAGAATCAGCCAACTCTTTTGAAGAATAGCAAAACTTTGTTGGTTCTATTCTTCACGCTTGGCTCCCCACTTGAGTACATTTTGTGACTGTGATCTGTATAACCTACATCCGGCGTGTTCCACTCAGATGGATACATATCCACTTAATTTAGCTTATTACATTTGCGCCTAGTAGCTAAAACAAATTCTCGGGCTATATTCCCTGAATGCTATATTGAAGTGAAAGTGAACTACATTCCATTTTAGTATGCATTACTAAAGATTTTACATTGCGTTGTAGTTGTTGATAATACACTGAGCGAGCTTGAAGAGCACGGACACCTTAGCCATTACACAAAATAGTGTTTAGGTGAATTGGAGCGAATCAGAACTGCAAAAGTGAAGGGAGTACAAAGGGAAGAATAAAATTTGTAGATTGTGCCGATTTCATTTTTTGTGACTCCAAATGAAAGCTCATTGCAACGAAAGTTAATCCTTCATGCTTTCAGATTCAGGTAATTGAAGAAAGCGTGGAAGAGCTGAAGAGCGTATGACCATGGTTTAATATACTCTGTTAGCTTCACTGCACTGCATAGAACACTCAAATTGATTTAAAGGCTTGTGTTGCACTTGCTATTAAACTTTTAGTAGATACACTAGAATAGAATGGGCGTGTATATGATACTACAGTAGTAAATTTGTAAGTTGAAAAGCTGTGTTCGACAGTAACAGCAGCAGACGCTACTTAATGTTGTGTTGGAATGTTGGAAACAAACTGGGAGAAACAAGAGTTATGAGCTGTCAAGTAATAAAAACGGGAATGTTAGCTCTTCCACTCCATTTCTCTTTGTCGATACTACAGATATACTGTGTGCTCTACACAGAGCAGAGACTACAACGCAACGGATTTTGATGTAAGAAAGACGTAGAGATTTTCATTTTTTTTTGCAAAGTAGGTGATTTACATAGAAAAGAGGAAATTTGTATGAAACGAGAGAGTATATTGACGGACTAGAGGAACGAGGAAGGAAATGTTATTGAAATTGGTTGGTTGAACTGAGGGCTTTCGTGTTCAATATACTTTCTCTTTTCTGTTTATAGATTTGATTGAAAGCAATCTGAGTAATTGGGATGCTGTGGAAGAAGCCGCAGGTCACAACAATGCAACAACTGGGAGCGGAGCCAATAATACAACGAATACTACAACGGTGGCGAATGAGTGTTGGGAGACAGAGAAGTCGATTCCACTCCTGTTCGCGTTATTGACCCGGTATTTGGGTGGAACGGATCGACTTCGTTGTAATGCCTTTGAGGTGCGAGATGCCACGGGGAATTCTTCCAGTGGAGTGATTCATTGTGCTGACGCTTACTCTCTTACTTCATGGGCCAAGTGCATCACAGATGTCATTTTAGGTCTTAATAATGTTCAGGTGAGTTCTCACAATGTTAATGTTACGCCAATTTCGTTTGTTTTTGATATACATTCGTTCGATTGATAACTTTCTGCCACCACTCTGTCAGTGCGATTGTAAAGTTCCGTTTGCATATCCTCTTACTAATAATATTTAAGCAAAGGCATTTTTATTTTTAGAACGAAATTGGATTACGTCTGGTTAGAATGAGAAAATTGCTTTGGGAATAGAAGATGAAGAGGGAGCTGAGATTTCCATCTTTAATTTCTGCGAATACTATACTTACGGGGTTCGAGTTTGGTTGGGTGGAATTGGATTAGTGGGGAACTATCAAACACATTTTCCACTTGAAATCAGTCATGCATACGATCTCATTTGCGATACCAGATATATAACATAACAAATTATCTTATTTTCATGATATTCATAAGGGAGAAAGGCACTCGAACTTTTTTTTTGTAAAGATTCATTGAGCCACCTTAATTTTTTAATTACTTTTTCAGCTTAAAAGTTAATGCAATAATTTATTTGTACAGGCAAAATGAGACTTGAAAGCAAAATTGTTAAATAAGTATAATTTTGAGTCACTTAAATTATCTAGGCTTGGTGGAATGCAATAGAAAGTGTATACACCACACAAAAAGTGTTCAAATTGTTTCTTTACATCTTACTGTGGTTGCTGTCGAGTCGAGAAAACATTTTTATGACACTATACGACTCAGTAAAACAAAAATCCTTGAGCAATTTTAATGAAAAAAGAAAAACACTTTGACGATCTGAGGTACTAATGACAAATTAAAACGAAACACTTTCCAAAGAGGAGTGAAAGTTAGTAAAAAGCTTCAGTAAAACAACGTTGCGCCTCCAATTCTTATACGTTACACGCGTGTTTTTAATGTCATAAAGAAACGACTTTCCTTTCTTAAGAATGGATGTAGAAATACACCAACTCAGCTCACTCTGGCTAGAGTTCTTGCATGTCTCAGAGTCACAAACTCGATGAAACATTCCATGTAGACAATATATACTAAGGAGATTAGCACTTACTGCTTTAAAACTTTTTCCTAGGTTTTCTAATTATGTATTTTATGACTTTCTCCTGTCTCGACCCACTGAGTTTACGCATCTGTGTACGTGCAGGTAATCATTAGAAAAATCCAAAGCTGGGGGACCGCGGTACATTTGTGTACCGAAGTACTCCGGTACAGGTACCGGGACTTGTACCGCTGCTTCTCTGGAAGAAGTACCGAATACCTGTACCGAGGACCGGACATTTTTTCAAAGAGTACCGAATACCGGTACCGAGTACCGGACCTTTTTTCAAGGAGTACCGAATACCTGTACCGAGTACCGGAGCACTCTTAACATTTTATAAATGCACAAAAATCTAGTAGAAAACGTAG
>JAQGAP010002397.1:0-15300 GCA_034697805.1 Orchesella bifasciata | reverse complement strand
GAAAAGAGGTGATTGAAGTCCAGAAAGTGCCAAATTGGTTGGGCACACCGGAAGTTGTAGTAGCACAAGTCAAAGTTTCCCGTGCTAGCTTCAACCTTAATGGTATTATAAAGGTATTTAAAAAACGATCAATTATTTTTGATTTAATATTTTTTTACCCGGAAATAATATGCTGCAAACTGGACGGTAGGTATCACATAAAACAAGGCCACAATTCCAACAAGGTAGAAGAATTCTTTTCCGTTTGTAAAATTTGAAACATGTAAACCCTGAATAAATTTGTTCGTCAAACAGACCCTTTTGATGCGTTGATTTGGTTGAGGCTCAGTTGGTCGCGAAATTGGAGTTAACCTGCCAAATAGTTTTTGTAGAGTCAAATTAGTTGTTTTTCTTCTTGTTATCAATGCAAAAGGTTGAACTGCTACCTAATCCGTTTATGCCTGAAGGTTAGAGCAACATATGTTATGATCCCAATTAATAACGCTATAATACTCGGAAGCATCCAATAAATCACTTTTGAAACGGGACCCAGGGTCAGCTCTTCTTCAGCTTTTGCCAGCAAGGAGACGTATAACGAGGTGGATTTCGTTGAGAAAGTTTTCTTATTCGAGCGAGTTGCTACCAAATTGTCATTTGGCAAGGAAAAGGGGTTCCATAGCTTACATATTTCATTATTTGGATGGACAACGAGCACAACGATGAATCCATCTTTGAACAATTCCTGCTTTTTAACTATTAGCGCACCAGAGCTACTAATGGTTTGGTAGATACCTTCGTAATTTATACTTTCAGGTTCGTCAAAAATTGGACACTAAAATGACATGGATGTCATTAGTAACATTCCATAAATTTTTGCAAGTTTAAAAAAGCTGCTTACCGCTAATGTCTGAGCGGAAAATGTCATGCAACTTGTCTTGTCAGTATCAGTGTCAGCTAGAATCCGCACGAAGCTACCTTCTTTTGGGAATTGGAACCTGAAGTAATATGGGGTGTTGTGAGAGATATCAAAACTTTTGGTAACATTCCACCTAAACGGGAAAAACATGCAAAAATGTCAAACTCGTGATAATTTTGCGTGTGAGTAATTCATTCCAAAAAGTTTACTCAAGCATGAAATCCTGCTTCCCCTCAATTTCAAACGTGTACGAAACGTCCTGTTCGCTTTCCGTTGATAAAATTACTGATATTGGGAGAGGATCCTCTGGATTTGCGTTGAGGAGGCAGATGGTTCGCTCAGCGTAATATGTGTATCTGCGAATTTAGCGGAATTTTTATTATTATAAAGATTGAGCATTGAAGTAGAATAAACCAAATGACTTACGGTGCCGTTTCAGTTTCTTTAGCAACATAAGGTTCTAGCCTAAATGAATCTGATTCTGATTTTGGCTGCAAAACAGTGACAAACAAGAAATTCGGTGTGGTTGTTCCAACTTTTAAGCGAAGATTAGTATTCTGAAAACCAATAACGCTTGCAATGAATTTTTTATGGAACATTTCATGAAGATTTGATTTAATAATTTACCTTTAATAGATCTCCGAGGGGCCGAAGTTTATATTGGTAAAGGCATTGTTCATTGGGCCGTATGATGCCATTACATTTTTGATCAATTTCACAGCTTCTTTTGCAAGTAACTTGAGGTGATGGTTCGTGAATGACATTGGCTGTAGCAAATGATAGTAGCAAAATCAGTTTTATGACTCGAAAAATTCCATGTCTGAAATTCAGTGGGTGTTTTTTTGCCATGGTTTCTATAAATGTATAAAATAAGTCGATTAAAGATTTGCATTTGTTCATGATAATCAACTTCTACATATCATAAAATATCAATATAGTTTGAGTGAATACAGAAAAGATTTGTTAAAAAAACAAAGGCAAAGAATTGTGAGCAGAATCACGAAACTGAGGTTGCTAATTATATCATTCTATCACTATATCCAGCACTAGCAGCAAAGAAGTACACATCTCCCTACGCATATTACACGTCTTTATTGGAAGCCCGACAAGCACTTGCCATAGCAAAGAATAAATGCCTGTTTGGAATTTCAGTTTGCTTAGGTAAGTTTTCCATGAACATGCGTTATTGTTATTACAAAAAATATTACCATATCCACAAATTTCTTGAAAAGATCTAAAAAAATTCGAGAAAAATATCCATTTGCTAATTTACAAATGCTACTTGCAGGTTGACTCTAATGAGAATGACTACTCACTTTTTCCAGTTGCTGTAAATTATATGTTTAACTCTTTAAAAAGTTGCACCAAAATATAGCCCGACAGTTAAATATTACATTGCAACAAACTGTCAATTTCCAAAATAATTCAGTCACCTGAAGATGTTCACAACCACTAATTGAACATATTTGGCAAGGAGGTTCAATATCACGGACCAACTTTCCTATGTTTACACTTTCCCATTTCTGAATTCATATAATTTAAAATACAATTTATTGATAAAGTTGTGTAATACGCAACAAAAGCCAAGTAATTTGCATTACAAATGGGATGTTGATTCCACGAGACGCGTTGTTAATGAAACCAATGCACAAGGCACGAAAATAATATGAAGCACAATGAAAACACCATACACAACTGAGGGCAGATGAGTGGAAAGAGTTTGAGTTCACATCTTCCACAACAGTTACGAGCTCACTTTGCTGGTCAAGCTGATAAAAGCCGGTTGCGAAAACAAGTTATTCAGTCTTATCCATATAAATTTATTTTCAGATATACGTGAACAAGCTCTCTTCACCACAACGTGGCTCAGTGTTAAAAATATTATTCTCCAGTATTACATACTTGGTTTTACTGAAGAAGCCGGACAAGCAAGCTTTGGTTGCCGTCTTGGCAAAGGAAATGATAGCACCAAACAGTTCAAGGTTGCAAAGACCCAACAAACTCTTTGCAAAAGGCAAAGTAAAGAAATGTGAATGGTAAAGGAATATTTCATGCAAAGCATAGACTTTACTGCCGAAATAGCAAGGGTTTGTGTTCGCATTGAGTTTTTAATATTCATCAGGTCTACAGTCTACACTGTGTGGAAGCATGTAAGAAAACATGTAGAAGAATCATGATGACGACGGGGATGAAAAAGTCACCCATGTGTATATTGAACGCAAACCAAAAGCTTTATAACACCCATTTTCATAATATATGGTCACGATAGTGGCGAACACTCTATTTTTTAGTCTGTGAATTTTTCCAGCAGTTGGGCAATGTGTAGATAAAACTATCTTGTAATATATACATAAAAGAATGAATGAAGTAGCTCACAATATGCAATGGAGAAATATCGTTGTTTGTGTGTTGGCTAGTTGGTCCCTGTCTGTCTCTGGTTAAAAGGAGTTGAGGATAAGTATGATTTAACTATTATTCTGAACTAGAAGACGACAGTTACCAACCACGAATTCCGATAGATGATATTTTGACTACATTACTATTGACAGGGGAGGATGAACGCCAGCTTACTCATAGAATCACTCTTACAGGACATACATAACTTCAACTAAAAGCAATCATTCCAATCAATATCTCCAAAAACTATGAGCGAGATT
Source organism: Orchesella bifasciata (assembly GCA_034697805.1). Lineage (NCBI taxonomy): Eukaryota > Metazoa > Arthropoda > Collembola > Entomobryomorpha > Orchesellidae > Orchesella > Orchesella bifasciata. The sequence continues at coordinate 11,748 of JAQGAP010002397.1, read as the reverse complement.
CTGTGAAAATATAAACAGTTTCTTTACCGGACTAATTAGCGTTGATAAAAGTATTGCAGAGGCACAATCCGTTTAAAAAGAACGCTGATCCGTGTTTTTGACCAGTGCACATGAAAACCACAGGTCTTTTTCATTAATAAACACATGTCAGCCACATACTAGAAAATTCAAATAATTTGGAAATGGAACAGTTGCTACATGGGAACTAGATATACTCTGGCTTCCACTTTGTGTCTGAATGCCAAATAATATGAATTATCACAATAAGTGTTATATAAATGGTTAAAAACCTATCGAGTTTGAATTAACGGGAATTTTTTAAATTTGTAGTATGGAACTAATAATGAATTTTACCTTTTGCATAATGAAGTAACACCCGATTGATACAAGCTTTTCATCGCGAAATAGTTAAGCACTGATGCTTTCGCAAAATCATTTTTACATTAAATTGGAAAATTAGTTTTGTATCGTGCAAATATTGACTAACGACCCGGATCACGCAAAGATCAGTAGTTTGAAAATAGTAAAACTACCAAGAATTGCCAACTAGCAAGATAGGTTTCTTGGAATTACCTTTGCCAAAATAGCAAAATGGAACGAAACTGTCAGATCCTGTTCATTCGATAATAAGTACCTTTTACCATCAAGTCATTCTTTTCAAGGGCTAATTACATTTATTTATTGCAACTGACTTAAATAACATAAATTTTGCCCCTATGTTATTAAATTAGCAAATTATCATGATACATTGCTAAAATGTATTTCATGCATTGTCTATCTACAAGTGTGGTGTGTTTTTGTGTTTACGGCATATGTTTATTTTCGTGGAAAACATTAAAATTCATGCGTACTAAGAAACACAGTCGCCGATTGTGTCGCTGCACTATAAAAAGGTGCAGACACGGTGGTTTGGGCGCAGAAGAAAATTCGAATCCCCTTATCGTGTTCGGAAAAACATTATTGCCTGTACTACTGTACTAAAATAATTAAATTTTCTAACACTACAATATTAAAGACTCCTAGTGATTTTAGTCGTCCCATTCTCATTAACCCATGCATACAATAGTATTTTTCATTTTCCAAAAACAAAGCTGATTCGGGTTTATTTCGGCACATGTTTTTTTAATTCTTAGTAAAAATTGGTAAGTCCAGGTTTTAGATAAAAATCTGCGATATCAGTGGTGGCACAGAAGTATTTGTGAATCAAGTTATAAAAAATGAATACCTTAGCATTGTAATTGCACCACTAGTACTGAATCCAATTATCCAAATGCAACTCAACAATAAACTGTGTTTAAAATCCCATGTCCCCGCAATCGCGAGGTCAATTTTTAGGTGCAAATTGTTGTGACCCTTGCGTCTCTGCAAGGTACTAAACCCACACACGGAAGCAAACGCGAACGAAATAGGATAAAAAACAAATCTCGTTCGACGTATCATATAAATAAAAGGCATCACAAATCAAAGAAATGATCATAACTACTTCAAATGTACACCAAAAATTATATTCAAGAAATATGGACAACGAACGTAGAGTTGCTACCTAATTGAATAATGTGAGGAAATTAAGTGAAACCTTGTAGAATCAATGTGACGTTAATAAGCTAAAAGAAACGGCGTTTGAATTTTTCTACTTTTTAATTGTGTATCCGTCGATTTCATCCGTGATTTAAATAGTGTCCACTAAACAATAACACTCATTAGATACAGACTCGAGACTTTTAATTCTGATGAAAACATGTCTAGCTAAGAGAATGAAAATACAAGGATGTTCCAAGTACTTGTTGCTCACAAAAAATAAACGAAGTGCAACACAAAGTAATGAGTTGGCTGTTTGAAACCATACAAAAGTATATTTGTCGAACAGAACAACACGAGAACAGAGTTTTTATACAACCAATCAACTTAAATGTTCATGAATCATGATATACGATGCTGACTATTGAAAACTTTTGCGGATTTCCGTTTAGATGCAACATTCATTAAATCGCTTTAAAACGGTGTGCGATCAGGGGCAAAGGACACCCAACTTGCCATGGTAGTTTGCACACGTCGTATTCAGTTATATGCAGCGGCGTCGCAACGTAATTTTTTGTGGGGGGTCATTACATGCAAAATATTCCAAACTTTCGGAAATTGATTGGGGTTTAATGTATTTCTTATGGGGCTTATGAAATTCTAGGGGGGGCAATGTCCCCTCTGTCCGTCCTATTGCGACGCCCCTGGTTATATGAATGAACGAAAACTGAGGCTTGCCAATCATCAACGGTGATATCCAATTAAAAGCACTGAAAGTAGTGAAAACCACACCTTCGGCGGATATTGCACTCAAACTGTAACGAATTGAAGTGTCATTCGATGTCAGGTTGTTTGGATTGGTGAGAAATTATTACACTCCATTCCAGTCCACACATTTATATTTGACAAAATATGTGCGTTCGTCTATTTTTATAGGATTCCATTTATTGGTTTTATAGTTATGTCAAAAGAGACATTAATTTAACAATGATCTACGAAAATTTTATGTTAAAGAGCTCTTAACTGTAAACGTACTACACTGCTATATTCTGCATTGTGTCCGAATTGCCAAATGTCTATGAATGACCAACGCCCAAAGTGATCTCAAAAATGCAAGCTACAATCCTACAGCTCGGTCCATGCAATCAAAGCAAGGAAAACTGTTTTCAGCTCCTTACTCGAGTCAGACTTGATATTTCTTTCTTGGTAAAGAAACATCAAGTCTGAAAAACAAGGCGGATACTTTCCTCCAGTAAAAATTATTTGGGTGCACCAAAGTGTATTGCAAAATACAGTAGGATCTTTCCTATGAATATACCTAAACCATCAGCATGATATTTCTTTTTTGATACTTACTTCATGACATCACTACACCATCTACACAAATGATAGAAAATCGCAGTTGAGCGAAATAATGCGTTGAGTATACATGCATGTTGAATAGGAACAATAATTTTTGCATAAATCTCCACTTTTGAATACATATAGACAGGTATTCCTGTTTTATGTACATAACTGAATGTATCTTTTATATGTATTCAGGCAACATTGCTGACCTGTAATATATGTACCAACTAAATTTGTAGAAACAAAAAATATGTATCTTTGTTCGAATCTGCATCACCGCATTATTTTACATCCATTTTTACAAACAAGACACATATTCAGTACAAGCATTAATATATGCAAGATATAAACCAATGGCTTGACAGGGCTCAAATAAAAATGAGCTTGTTTTCTGGGAAAACGTTGAGTGCCTACACAACATGAGAATTTTAATTCTAATTTAAACATTTTAGCAGAATTTATGGTAAACAGTCACTACAAGTTCTGAGCTTGTCAGCTAAAACTATAACAAATATCATACAATGAGCTCAACATCTTCATTGCAGTATTGTTAGGATTGGGTATAAAATGAGGCGAAATCAAAGTTTGAAACTAATAATAAAGTACTCAAGTAATAAATGTCGTATAAATCCATACATTTTCTATTTCAACAGGCGTCCCAATGTATTTTAGTGTTTCCAGAAACGAGTTTTTTTCTTGGAAAACCTGTTAAAATTCATACATACTAAGAATTACAGGTGCTGTTGATGTTGGCGTATGATATAAAAGTGCACAAACGACGGTATGGGGGCAGATGAGACTTTTTCATTGTTAAATTAAACGAACACAAGAATGAATAAATTTTGATAATACTAAATTTCTAATATTGAAACAATTAAGATTCTCGATGACGTTAGTTCTTCATTTTCTCTTAATTCTGTAATTTATACAAGTAAACTTCTATCTTATTATTGTTTAGCACGAAAACAAGTCTAACATTTTTACTAACATAATGTTTCTTTTCAAGATTCGTACACAAGTATTTCCGTGAGGCATACTCTATGATAAAGTCTCTATCATTACTTATCAATCATTATGCAAACAGTGTTTCAAAGATGCACACGTAGTGTACTTGTAGTTAATAAGTAATAAAATAAATAAATAAATAATAAAATATAAGCTTCACATGCTTCCGATTTTACTGATCTGCTAAGCTTATTTAAAAGAGTTGAGCTTGTTAAATAATGTAAAATGGAATGAAACGGCAGGCATAAGTTTATACCATAATATTATGAAATATACCAAAACCTAAGCAGTTAAAAAATATGTAATAAATTGACTCACAAGTAAAAATAGCGGTATATTGGTGCTTCTGGCTTCTGATTACCTTGCAGTCTATCGTGACAATAATTTCAATGGCAGGTTAGGCAGGGCAATTAAATTTAAACGCTAAAATGCGGTACTTATAGCAAAACTTTTACGTCATTGTAAAAAATGGTCTTTCATTGTAGAGGGTTTCAAAAAACAGAAATGTCTGCCCTTGGAGTAACAATCAAATCATCATCCAAGATCAGTAGGCCCTAAAACGAATTAAAACATTGTATGTTATTATGTCATCACATTTTGTTAAAAATCATTTAAAAAAATCCAAACTCACATTGAAGGCGAAAAAGATGCTTGCTGCAGACAAAAAGCTCAAAGCGTCATGGGAATCATAGGGATGTGTCGCTCCAAAAATATTAAGACACTCATGATTCACTGCTCGGGACTCGGACGGGGTTAGCTCCCACTTTGCAGCTACATCCAAATAATATTTCATTGCGAAGACAGCAAAAACTCCCGATAGCAGAAAGTAAAAGGAAGGTAAAATCCAGGATATTCTGGTGAATTCACCGTGAACAACTTTCATGATGAAATAATGGGCCACGCTCCACACCACGTTCGTTACCAGAACGTAAAAGAGATACGCAGAGATGTTCCATTCGTAAATCATCCAAAGATACCCCATAATCATGGTAAGCAGTATTGTAAAGAAAGAAAAAAACAGTCGTTGTGAGTGAAAATTTTCCCATCTCCACGTGTTCCGTAAGAAAATATGATTGACAATATCTCCATCTATCACACCCGTTAGTACTCCAACCAAACAGTAATTGAAACAGACCAGGAAAGTGATACATAACTGGAACACGTAAAAGCCGACTCCTATAACCATTTTGTCTTGAGATGATAGCGTGTAGACCTTTGCCAAAAACTCCATGAATGTCAGAAATACGATGCAACTAAGAACTCCAAAAGCGTGGTTTCTGAAACATAAATTTTTATGTCTTGAGTTTTTTGAAGAAGAATTTGTTAATTTATTTAGACCTATTTATACTATGTTCTTACGAGTTAAGACATCGAGGGTGTCGCTGTTGATAAATGAGGGCGATCGTTAGCATAGCAATGATGTTCATGAAGCAAGTATCTATAAATGAAAATAAAACATTTTAATATGAAACTCGGTTATAAAAAAACTTCAACAGATTCAATTTTTACCAAATTGAAAGGCGGTTTCATTAGGGCACAGGTGATAGCAGGCACTGAGAACACCTATCCAACACAGTGCAACTCCAAGGGCTTTAAACATTCCAAAATTAGTTGGAATTCCAAATCCTTCATCCTTCAAGTTGGCAACGATCGGATGTTGTTGGCTTAGTTGGTGAAATTCTATCGGAATATGCATTTGGTGCTCCATCAAAATGCGGTATATTTTTCTTTCGTGAGAGGTCACAATAAAAAAGAATAGGGATCCGAATATCATGTAGGATAAATTGGAAACGAGATGATTTAAATCCAGAAGAGGCCCCATGGGTTGACCACATCTGTAGTTGTGATAGCACAAATCCATGTCTCCTGTTTTATTTTCAACCTTGAAGAAAATATAAAGAGTTATGGGTAATAAATAAAAGGTAAAATGTAATGCAAATATGAAATCAGCATTAAATATATATGTTTTACTTACCAGGATAAAAAGAAATGCAAACTGGAGAGAGAGAATCGTATAAATTAACCCCACATATCCAACCTGGCTGAGAAATTTACTCCCATTTGTGAAATTTGAAGCGTGAAACTTCTCAATGAATTTGTTGGCAAGTAATTTCCTCTTAATGAATTTACACAACCCCCATCCAGTAGGATGCCGTGGTCTCGGAATTGCTGCAATGTGGCGACTACAAAATAAAAACGGTTTAAAATTATTTTTAACTTAAATACAAGAAAAACAGTGCTCTTTTAGAAACCTGTTTTTTTTGTTATTTAAACAGCCGGTTTGCCAAGCATTTATTGCGGCTTATGCTTGCTTTTTGCTTAAAATTGCTTTTTATGCTTTTTGGTACTTCCGCCGTATATACTTCTTGTACATACGAAAACAGCAAAAAAGCAAACAGCAAACCAGCATTAAAGCAGAATAAGAAAAAATCAATTATAATTTCCTAAAGCAGCGCTTCATTGCCAACTGCCAACACTACTGCTTATAGTTATTAAAGGTTTAAATTTTAATTACCCCATCATTGAATGCCTTAGGTTTAAGATAGCCACGGCTGCAAGCGCAATTCCAAATGAAATTAAGATGGGAAGCTCCCATTCAAGTTTTGAATTGCCATTGCCATCCAGATCTATTTTACTATCAGCTACTGCTCGAAGAGTAACAGAAAACGAAGTTGGTGAATGGAAACGTGTCAGCTCAACCGATGATGGCGATGATGATAAAACGTTGGAAAATGGATCCTTTCTCATGCATTCTTGATAATTTGGATGGACAAAGAGTACAACGAGAAATCCTTTCATGAACGGCTTCCTTTTATTGACATATAATGCACCAGAGCTGGTAATAGTTTGGTAGATTCCTTGATATTGAACACTTTCAGGATGGTCAAAAACCGAACACTAAAAAAATAAAAATCAATAAAAATTTAATTTCAAAATGTGGTATGGTATCAAAGCTTCTGCAAAATGCTCACCGATAATGTCTGAACAGAAAATGTCATGCAGATTGGATTTGGGTTGCTTGAGTTAGCAAAAATTCGGACGGAACTCATGGACTTTTCAAATTGGAATCTGAAGTAGTGTGGGGTGTTTTGCGAAATGGAAAGTGTCTTCGGAATATCCGGTCTAAAAGTGAAAAATCCAAAAATATGAAGAAAATTATTGTTTAGGAGAAATTTTATACCAATAAAAGTATTAGTAAACTCGTATTGAGAATTTAAAACCAGAAGGGATACATACTCGAGCAGAAAATCCTGAGAAATGGTGATGACAATTGAGTACGGGACATCTGCCCTGCCTTGCGCTGATAAAGTAACAGAAATGCGAAGTGTCTCGTAATCATTTGCATTCAAAGTGCAGATGGTTCGCTCGACATAATACGTATTCCTGTGAAGATAAATAGAGCTTTACTTTGCTCATGAAAACACTCGTATTTTGCCTAAATGTAGGTTTTCTACTTACGCAGTTGATCTGTACCCACTTTGTCCAGCAAAAGGTTGAAGCCTAAACGAAGCAGGCTCTTCATATGGCTGTAAAATTGTGACGATTAGGGAACTTACTATGGTTGCATGTGTTCCAACTTTTAGGCGTAGATTGTTTGTCTATATTAATTTCATTGGTATTTATTCATACAATTACATGAAAAATTCGTTGGATTTTGATTTAAAAAACTCACAACAATTTCCCCGTACAGTGGCACGAATACATATATATAAGTCTGTGGTAAGTTTGGTTTGACAACACCATTGTACGTGACATTGAGCTCGCCGCTTTTTATTTGAGGAAGTACAGCTTCGGATGTGGACGCTTCCGGAATAAAAGTTGCGGCGGTGGATAAAAGCAGCAAAAGAAGTTTGTCCAGGCCTGAAGGACGAGGGTTCAAACGAAACTAGTTTGCCATGTTTTCCTAATTACTATGGATTAACAATAAAAATTTAAAACACCATTTAAAACATTATCGATACTTAATTTTAAATTTACTAAGAATTCGATAAGTTGTTTGAAAGATAAAATCTCATAAAAATTGAGTTCTTACGTGAATCTAGTAAACAAATACTAAAACTTACGCTTTTTCTTACTCCCAGAAAGCGTCTAGCCTTTCAAATCTTATGTTCTATCTGCATTTAATTGAATTGTGTCACATTTAAATTTAATGACAGCTAACTATTAGTTTAAACAAAGTAGTGTACCCTTTATAATACTTGGTGGACCAATGTATGCGTAAGTCCCTTTGTTCTGGTTGTATCCAAATGTAATTAGCAAATAAACAACATACATAAAACTGTGTTGGGGATCCTGTATCCACCCAAAACCAAATTTTGTATGATCAGGTTGAAGTAAGTCTTGACTCAACCCTTATCTTGACGCAAAAACACATGAGCAGAGTAGGGTCTAAAGCACGACTCTTTCTACGTATCACACAAACCAAAGGGATTACGTCATGAGTAATGCTCATATGTATATGCACCTTAGTACGCTCTGCTGTTATTCATAATTCGTAAGATTGACTTTTTCATATGAGCTGAGTTTGTTCTTGTAATCGCAGCTCTAGTTTCTGGGAAGCTAAAGGGAACATAAGTTATATTGACACTCTTGTTTTCTATGGGTGTTTGATTTATCCAACAACTATAAATGCTTTTTTCTTTATGCTTGGTATACTACGTTTAAAACAAAAGACAACTGTACAAAGGTGCTCAGTCAACTACAAGAAGAAAACAGTCGAGAGTTCAGTACGACAGTCACATTATTAAACTTCTGTTGAAGACCAAACGTCAATTTTTATGATAATGAGCAAAGTCCTTTTCTTTGTTTATGAACACTGCAAAGAGCAAACGAACAAACATGTAACAACATAAACTCAGTTCACGATAACAAAGTAGCTTCTACCAACTTGAAAAACGTTTTGTTTTATATCATGATGCAATATAGAAATGATTTTGACAGGAATAATCTTCACACCACCCCTGCTTCTGGTATACGAAAGCAATGTACGTAACACTCGTGTCACGTCACTAAATAGGGGAACAGTAAAGCTATTACCTTATAAGGCCTGTAAATACTCCATATCACTTGCTTTTTTTCCGTCAGTCGTAAGATAACATTTCTGAATGTATTAAAGAGTAAGCTTACGTGTGAGACTGGTGAAGTTTTGATATGGAAGTTTAACGCACAACAAATTTTACTTCGAAGTGATCTCCAGATGCAATACATAAACAAAAACAGGAAAATTATATGATTATGGTTCACTTTGCTTTTAAAAAGAAGGAAGTGTCTTTGTCAGCCCTGGAGTAATAACTGAAGCCTTGTTTTCAGTCTATTTTATGCTTTGTTCATTTTTTATAAACCATATTGACCACATTATATAAGATGCAGGTTGGTGATACTACAGGCTTGTGTCAAAATTTAATTCAAGCAAACCTTGCACACTGCGACCAAACATCGTATTTGCGGCAAAAATTATTTTCAGCGATATTTTTGACACATTTTTAAATTTTGCAACTGGGTAATGGTTTTCATGTTTTATACTCCAAATTTTGTGCTCTTTCTGATGGTACAACTGGCAGGTCTGTATTGGATCAATATAAACTGCATATTATGGAAAAAGAACCCAAAAATCATGCTCTTTTTGGACAAACGTTTGTTTCCTGAGCGCATTGGGTTCATATTTTCATCGGGACCCTATACACTTGAATGTCTACACTTTTCTACGTAGGAAACCGTTGAAGTGGTAGAAAATACGATCCAGGTAATGCCTCTCAGGCTATCTTGAATGTTGCTGTTTTAATATTTTTTACCACTGTCATTTTAAGGTTCCAATTAAATCTGAAAATATCTTAACTTGTGGTATAACTGAAGATAATTAACAATAATTTGACACGTTTTGTATACATTACTTGACATAAAGTAGCTTGAAAAAAATTTTCTGGTGAATTTGAAAAATACTGACAGATTATGGATTAAAAAGTAAGAAAGTCTGAGAGGCATTACCTGGATCGTATTTTCTACCACTTCAACAGTTTCCTACGTAGAAAAGTGTAGAGTTTCAAGTGTATAGGGTCCCGATGAAAATATGAGCCCAATGCGCTCAGGAAACAAACTTTTTTCCAAAAAGAGCATGATTTTTGGGTTCTTTTTCCATAATATGCAGTTTATATTGATCCACTCAATGAATACAGACCTGCCAGTTGTACCATCAGAAAGAGCACAAAATTTGGAGTATAAAACATGAAAACCATTACCCAGTTGCAAAATTTAAAAATGTGTCAAAAATATCGCTGAAAATAATTTTTGCCGCAAATACGATGTTTGGTCGCAGTGTGCCTTGTGGCACATATAGGACGCTTTAAAACGAAGCAGAATTATTATATATATCAAGCATATCTCCTATATGGGGATCAAATAATATGGTGTATTACATAGTGTGTTGTTATGAGCTTGTTTTCCAAGAAAATTGTCAAAAACACCGTATGGCGAGTCTAACTTTACAATAACATGGTAATTCAATAGACCCTCGTTTTGTATAAAAAGGAGCTGGAGCAGAGTTTTGAGCTCAGATGAATATCATTTTAAACGGTTTGAAAATAATTAAATCCAATATGTACTCATGGGTAAGTTGTAACAGATTTTTGCAGCTATTCATTCACTTCTTTTCTTTGCATGCACTATTTCTTCATTTTTACCATAGCTCGAAATTTATTACTGGTACTTTAAAACCAAAAGTAGGAGCAAATTGAAGTACGCATAAAAATGCAGCATGTTTCTGTCTATCAGCGACTGATATTATTCAAGTTTTGCAGCCTATAATAATATGAATTGCTTTACATCTACAAAAACAAAAATAACTCTATGGTGGATGGACAGTGAATGTAACTGGTTTTGTATTTATGAAACTAAATCTCCGTGAATAAAAATAGAAAACTAAATTTCATTTAGAAAAGAATCGCAAGTGTGCAGTGCCGGTTTGTAAAGGCAGTGTGGATTATATGATTGATCTTGGTTCAATTGATTGTGTGTACCATATCATGATCATCATGTCACTTTAGTAAACCCGCAATTCAATAAAATTGGAACTTACCAACCATCCGCAGTATTATCCATGTACTAATATACTTCGAGTAATATTTGGTGTTCCAAATCCGGAAGACAATGCCAAATTGCAGTGGGTAGAAGAAACGAAGGATTGCCGGTTTGGTTTTGTAGCACTTAAAACACTCTACTTCGTGCTTGCTTCAATTTAGCGAAACACTACGTTTATTTTCAGCTGGAAATTTTAATTTTATTTGTATCAGGAAATGACACTTGTTTTACCGTGTACCAAGAAATCTTTCTTTCAAAATGCACTCAAATCACTCGCACATCCAGTTATAGTGTGTCCCAAATGCCGAATGACTGTGAATGAGCAGCAACCACAGCCTTTTCCTCTGTGTTGCTGGAAAATGATTTCTGATCTCCAAAATGCCAACGACGAATACACAGCTCAGTCCATATATTCAAGGCAAGAAAAACAGTCACAAGCTCTTTACTCGAGTACGATTTAATTTTTATCTTCGTAAGGAAATGTCACGTCTTCAAAAACAAGGCTGAGCCAGATCACATCCTTATATTTCTTCAGTAAAAATTAAAGGGGAGACCAAAGTATGCGGAGAAATGCAGTGACGTCTTTCGTGTGGAGATTACAAGCCAGAAGGATGTAATAGCCAAATCACTCTTCCTGCATCCCTTTTTGTATGTATGTATGTATTTATGGGTAGAGCAGACAATAGTATAAAACATATTGCTACTCAGCTGACTTAATCCAATTAAGTTAGGATTTTTGCAGTCTCACCCTATACACAACCATACGCATGTGAGCGTATTTTACTGTTGGCTTTTGAATCTCTC
>JAQGAP010002396.1:0-15300 GCA_034697805.1 Orchesella bifasciata | reverse complement strand
TTAAAGAAGGATCCAAGTACGGTTTGCTTGGTTGCCACTCTGAACAACGAGTGTACCAAATACTACTCTAAAGCTGCATCCGGCAGAGTTCATCAGGAAATGGCTGAGAGCCTCAGAAGCATGCTGGAGGACGCAATCAAGTATTTCCAATCGGTAGGTAGCCTGTTGTATAAATCTTGTGCAATATTATTGTATGACTAACGAATCAGTCTATAATTTAGTGATATTTCTGTTGCGCTCTGCAGGTGCGACATCAATTGCCAGATCGAATTATCGTCTTTCGGGATGGTGGCAGCATTGGGGCAATGGAGCATATTGAGAAAACAGAGATGGAGCAATTACAGCAGGCGCAGCAAAAATTGGCTCCCGAAGCATCCTTCACTTTTGTGATTGTTGCCAAAAGGATTCCGCAGCGTTTCTTTTTGGATCAGGTACTCAAAACTTTCAAATGATTGTAACAATAATATACGCTGGTTATATAGTTTATGTTTTTGTCATTTTGGATTTGTATTGTCTCCAACAGGGTAAAAAGGGATTTGAGAATCTTCCACCAGGATCAGTGGTTGATAACACGGTTACCAGACGCCACTACTTCGATTTCTACATGGTATCGCAACAAGTTCGTCAAGTAAGTTCAAATGATTTCATAGCATATATTACAGCCTGCTTGCTTGCTTGATAAGAGTCAGATTGAATTAATTTGTTGGGCTTTTTAAATCATTGGTGCATTTAATGCTGCTGAAAAATATGCTTTTAATTTTAAGTTCAAACTTAAAACTAATATCCTTATGTAAATATAATAGAGGGTCAAATATAAAATATTTATCTCTAATGTTATGAACATACAATATAACTGATGCAAAATGCGTAAAATAAAACAATTTTTCTCAGAACGATTTTGGATCAAGTTAACTAATTCATCATATTTACTACAATCGATTATCATAGACATATTCACATTAATCAATGTGTGACTTCTACGTTTCTACTTTCTCCAGCTTTTCTGTCAAATTAAATGACATCATAATTTTTGTATACAAAAATTTTGCTAGCCACCTCTTTCTCTACCGGATCAATAGAAGCGAGACAGTTTGGTCAACGCAAAACTGTAGAATGGTGACGGATGTTATCTTTTCCACGAAATTTAGCTCACCAATCTTAACCTTCAGCACGGGAAAGGATGCGACATACCTTTCAAACATTTTCCGAGAGTGGTTTGAGCTCGCACCAGCTCTTGAAACGAGCTTCCGCTTCAATAGAGCCAGAGATGTTTGAGATTCCGAATAAACATTTGCAGAGAAGGAAATCAACGACAGAATGGTGAACAAGGAGCCTGCAAAGCATAAACAAAGTAAAGGAGTTGTGGAGCTGATAACTTTAACCCTACTTTGATGATCGCATAGCTTGAAGCCACAATCACGAGGACCATGCATTGAATCACGGATATTAGAAGCTGCTGCCGAATGGAGTTGTAGATTTGAGTGAGAATCTGGAGCTGCCTGTGCATCAAAACTGTTGAGTTGCTGGAAATCGCATTTCGTTGATGTCGAATATATTGAATTAGGCAGTAGCATTGGGTGAAAGCAAGAACACAAATTTGAAAGCAACACGTTCCAATTATGGTGGTAAGGAGGTAGCAGGAACCAATATTTATTGAGATCAAATACGCTTTAGATCCGAAGCCCCATGTAGAATCCTTTTCCAAGCATTCTGGCATCAGTTTCCATCCTAAGGTGGCTGAAGTGCAGGGACGAAATAACCGCTGAATTGAGTATAATGGAGCGACAACAGGGCCCACCATTGTGAATAGAAAGAAGAAGAGTTTTAGTAATTGCTTTTCCATCCGATTTAGATAATTTTGTCTAGCCCGATTCCAACCTTAATAAATAAAATTGGCAAATAGCTATAAAATACACCCATGAAGGTTTTTTTTAAATTTGTACCTGAGAAATTGCGTCGCTCAAACTGCAGAAAGAAATTAAATAGCTCCACGGCAGCTTCCCTTTTCCATAAAATAATTAGCTCGTGGAAGAGCAGCGCTTTCCAATTGTTAACAAAAAGAGTGCTTCCCAAAGTGGTAGCCAGGTGCGCGAGTGAGTAGGAATTTGTACAGACGCTGCACTGTTGATAAGAAATATAGTGATTCTTCTATGCATGATTGTCTTATCTTTCGTCCCAACTATTCTATCGTATCATATAATTACAGTAGCCAGTGACTCTGTGCGAGAACGTGTAGGAATTTGTATCCAAAGCAGAAGCACGTATAGTGCAAAGACAAAGAGTTTTAAACTGAGTGTTTTTGGCAGTATCTTCTTGCACACATGTTTTGCTTGGGGTATAGTTTCCAGTGAAAAACAGGGGGTGCAGTAGAAACCTTGTACTTTTAACATTAATTTAACATAATCTACGATATTTTCTCGAATCAACATTTTAAATAGGATTCTAGTTGCAAAAAGTCTGATCTTACACTTTTTGAAGTCTACTGTCTACTCGCAATTAAAGCTTCAAACTAAATGCATTCCATGGTATGTTGTCAGCCAAGAGACATGTAAAATAATGAAAATTAAGATAGTCTAATAAGATAATTTAAGATAATTTTTTCTGATGAAAAAGGGTGGCGAAGCTATGACGTGTTTTCAACATGTTTGGAATTAAAACATGTTGGAGGAGGAGTACTAGTAAGAACATTCTGTATACGAAAATTGCAATTTCTATGAACAATCTAGAATTTATTATATTAAAGTGGAAATAGTTGGAGCCGGAGCGGACATGCAGCCGAATTAATGAGTTTATACATTTTCTTTTTAATTTTGTAGATTTCAGAGGCGTTTTTCCGTGTGTCAGGTCTACAGAACGTTTCAGGAAACCGCCAGCCGCTTATCACTTAATCCATGTCTTATTTCGGATATCCTTGAGCAATAATGAAAGCATGTAAGCTTTATATCTTGTGTACAATCGCTGCGAACTAAAAGTTGCGGAATATTCGTTGTTCTAAAATATGTTGCAGGTATATTTCAACGTAAAAACTCAGAATTTGAGCATTTGAGGTGGGAATTTGGCAAACCAGAGGAATGTTATCTTTGCAATTACTATCAACTTCTTTTAAGTGAGCAATAAATTTCGTATGCAACAACAAACCTTTGACATGAAAACATTCCTTAAAAACCTATGTTACATTTTTCACATTATAATTACATATAACGCATGGAATCTTTTATTTAATTTTCTATATCACTATTCTCCACCTGCATCGAGCTTGTAACAATATTTCTCAGATTGACGGCGAGTGGCTCTAGAGTTTACTTCGGGAAATGCAATAATTTGAATCGTTTTCCAACTAACGAAATTCACTTCTTTACTTTCAATCCTAACTACTATAATACAAATTTAATTTTGATTGGATATTGTTATTCAATTTTATGTCTAATTTTTACACGTCATAACGCTGAAGCCAGTGTGCAAATAATCATAGTTGCAGTTTTAATTACTGTGAGTTATAAGTTGATTATATCATGGTGTAATGTGGAGGAAAGAAGTTACATATAAATAATACTTCCATTCAAAGTAAAGAAAAGTGTTAACAATAAAATATTTAGCACATGTAATTAGCTTTCTAGTAAGTAAATATTTCACAATATATTGTTTTAAAAATTTGTATTTTGTTGTTTGAGAAAAGCAAAATTAATATTTAACCTTTTAATTTCTAAAGGAGGTAGAGTATACTATATTAGGAGCAAAGAAACAGTTTGATCCAAACAAAACTTTAATAAATTGATGGCTGTCATTTTCTCAAAATAATTATTAGCCCCCAGGTTTACCTTCAGAGTGGAAAGAGACCTTGCAAAACTACCCAACAACTTTCTTTCCCTTTTCCCAGTTTTTTCATGAAGTCGTTTTCGTATAAATTCTTTATAAATTGAGGATTCCTCAAGCAGTTTTGTGAATACAGAAACAAAGAATTCCATCAGTAAAGCGCAGCAAATAGGAAAATATGTGAAACATGCAAGTTGTGGCGTGGACAACTCCGATCCCACACCAATGACTGCGTAGCTGGCAAAAATAATAAAAAAGATAATATCCTGAAGCCAAACAACCAGATAGAATTGCTGAGATGAATTGTAAATCCGAGTCAGAATTTGTAGTTGTCTATAAAGCAAAATACGAGGACTGCCGTCCATTTCCATCGAGTTTCTAATGTAACGCAAGTGTTGAATCAAACAGAAACACTGTAAAAAAGAACTCACAAAAAGTTGAAAAATACATCTACCCATAATATCCATGATAAGCCAACCGTAACTTAAATTAAGCATCGTCAAATAGGTTAAAGATCCGAAACTCCAGTCACTTTCTCCGTTTGGTAAGCACTCTGGCAAAAATCTCCACCCAATTGTTGCAGATGTGCATGGGCGAAACCATCTAATGAGAGGGGTCAGTATTGCAGCAGCTGGAGCCGCGGGTAAGAAAGCGAAAAACGTCAGTTGAATTAGAAACTTGTCCATCCGTCTCAACTTGTTTTTAAGTTTCCAATCTAGAAAATAACAAAAAAAACTTTATTAACAAGAATTCGTTTTCCCAAATCCCAACATGCTAATATTTAGCTATTTACCTTTCAGTCTGTACTCGAATTGGAGAAAGTAGTTGAAAAGTTCTGCCAGGTCCTCCCTTTTCCACATAATAATAGATGCCTGTATCAACACAGATGACCAACAATTAGCAAAAACAACACTTTCTAAAATTGTGACTAGCGGCTCATCTCTGCTTGTGTAAATAACATGAAACCATAATAGAAACACGAATATGGCCAAGAGAGAGATGTTCACCCAAAGTTTTCGCGTTTCTTTCTTGCTACAAACTAAAAGTTTGGGGTTTGGCTTGATCTTCAGACTAAATATTGAGAAGCCAAAGAACTTCTGCTGCCTTAAATGCAAAGTGACGTATTTGATGAGATTTTCGTGAATAGGCATTTTTTGTGATTGTCAACTAGAATTGGTAGCAACTTTTTAATTTTTGGATAGGTATAAAATTTTGCGCTACTGTTTTTGGCAAGAGACATTTATCGAGTGACACATTCTTTAAATATAATCTAGGTCAAGCTTTGGTATCTCGAGGCACGGTTGTTCACCGTAAACTACCATAATGACATTTAGTAGTTCATTTCTTTCAAAATTGTCACATTATTTCACATAGTTGTCAATGACATGTAATATAAGCTTCCTTACATTTCACATTCTTTGACATATTGTGCTTTCGAGGGTTCGGTTTTCTATTGTTTTCCCATGTTTTATTCATAGTACATGCATAATGCTTCCACTGTTTAATTTTGGTTTCTAAAGCCTAGAAAAAGAGACACCTGTTAACTAATCAGAGAAAGGACACTACTCCGAACGTTCGCAGCTTATCTTTTAACATTCACGTGGCTGAGGACAACATTGTCGGATTAATGGTATCGCAAACCCCGAAAATTTGGAGATCGGACCTGACCATAATGCTTGAAAGTTCCTCATCATAAATTACTGATATAGACTAAATATAGATAGAATCAGGATTTTTATTGTGCAGATCAACTTCAAAACTTTGCCACTAAATTGGGCTAAAGTGCAGAAACCTTTCAGACGATTACAAAGCATTGCATCATGATTACAAATGGTAGCGAAGGTCCACGAAGGTCTTTTCAAAGAAGGACCAATTTAATTTAACAAAGCGAACTAGGAACAGAAAAGAAAAGAAAAACGATAGGAAAACACGCTTTTTGTGTTGCATTTTATATCACCTCATTTTAGCCCTTAATTGGCTGTATACCTTGATGAGAGTTGATAAGTTGATAATGGACTGAGCTGAGACGCTAATGAATTGAGTTTTGAAAGCTTGACTCGATCAGAGCATTCAAATTGACAGCCAAATGATGACTTATTGATTTTGGTTTCTACGTTATATCCATTCAGTCTTGACTCAACGTGCAAATTTCCTAAGATTTGCAACTCTTGCTCATTTTTTAAAACATGTGTATTTGTTGATTTCAAAAAATTGAAGACATTCAAGTAATAAAAAAATTAAGCAATTTTCCAAAATGAAAAAAAAATCCTATATCATTCAGAGACAAATTTTTAATTAAGTAACCGTATAAATGCGCGTGACCAAAACAATCAAATTTAATTGTAAAACAAAGGAAAACTAATTTTTACTCCCGGAGGCAAAATTAGGACGCCTGCACGTAGTGCTAATTCATACTCTAATAGACAAAATTAGGATACCTGTGAGGAGTACTAATTTTCCCTCCTGGAGTTCAAATCTGCACGCGGAGTCATGACTGCCATTCGAAACCCTACAGAAGAAGCAAACAACAACGTCGCCAGATAATGAGTAATTAGCCAGGGTAGCTAACTCAGTTGTTTGGGTGAGTGAGATGTTTTGACATGTTACGTCTTCCATTTCGCTGTAATTTAGCTTGTAGCATGAGAACCGGAATTCAACTTTCAATAGCGTTTAAACCACTTTTTTAAATTGACAGAAGTTGATGAAGGCGTTGTTGACGTGAAACTAATGAAGTTTAACTCATTATAAAATTTACGCAGTTTCCATTTTAGTTACCTCTTTTTAGATATGGGAGTCACCCATTGACATTGCGATAAATTTGTTGGTTTCTTTAACTTTAAGTTCTCAAATTTTAGGAAGTGGGCAACGTGAAATTTAAAAACTGGGAAGAGAAAGCCGTTTTTACGCTGGAAACAATGACAAGAAAGTCCTTTTGGTCTGCGCTTTTACTCTTTTCTTTACACTTCTTTACAGTTTGTGAAAGTGAAAGCCCAGATTTGAGTTCAGCACTAATACCAAACCTCCTATCTATGTTGTTTCCAACCTGCAAGTTATTATCATTTTGTGACTATTTAAATACCACGGAGGGCAGTGCAATAAAATGGAAAGAATTTCACTATAAAATTCTTTCTAATCCCAAATTAATCTCTGAATCTGCTGGAATAACTAGTTTGAAGCTGCAGGAAAATAATGAAATGGTCTCTGTGCAACGACCTTCAAGAACGCTTTCGGAGACTTGCCACATTGTCCTTCTATTTTTACCTAGAGGGTTATCTACCTCAAGTGCTGAATCAATTTTGAATTCAAGACTGAATCTCCCATTGCTCTCTCCATCAACATTTAGAAATCGTGACAAGTATTTTATATTTACTCAAGCTGCTCAAGTAGGCTTACTGTTTAGGACGAGGGTTATTCAAAAGCTCAAGTTTAAATTGCTAATTGCTCAAGAAAAATCCACGCTTCATCAGTTTAACGCATATTGCCCCATTCAAGAAAATATTTTTAGCTCAGAAAAAATTAATAGTGAGTTCGACTGGTTTCCAGATTTCCAACGTAACTTTTTTGGTGTTGTGCTCAAAGTCTCTGCAACAGACAAGCTGCAAGGATTGCTTGAAATTGAAACGGATCCAATTTCCCCTAAAAACTTTCCAAAACGGGGAGTTTACGCTTCTGCTTTATCTCATTTACAATCTGGGCTAAACTTTAGTTACGAGCTGTATAGAAGCTCTGGAGGTGGTTCAACTGGACATCCACTACCTAACGGAACGTGGGTAGGCACTGTTGGCGACGTTTACAATGAAAAGGTTGACTTTGGACTTGTTTGTGGAATGACGTATATTCGTCATTTTGTGATAGAATTATGTGCTACAATCACCTATGAATATATAAGTTTTGCAATTGGGCCATCAACAAAATTGTACAGTTGGAAAGCCATGTTTTGGCCTTTCAACGGGTGGCTCTGGTGTGGAATGATTTTTTGCACTGGGTTGACTATCCTCTTTTCCTACATTATTTTGAAATATCAGTACATTTCAGAACTTTCACTGGATTCTCAAAACGCCCCACAATCACAAAAGTGGAATATTTTCACCGTCGCTCAATACTTTGGCAGAACATTTATAGAACAAGCGGATGACCTTCCTAATACGGGACTTTCCCAAAGTTTAAAAATTATTCTTGGATTTTGGCTCCTTTTCGCTTTAATTGGAGCAACCGTTTATAGAGCAAAGATGGTGGGATTCATGACCTTTCCCATTTATGAGCCTTCGCCGACAACTTTTGATGAATTGGATAAAAGCAGATTTGATATTCAATTTCACTATTTTGGGAACGTGGCTTATAACACCTTTAAAACATCAACGAGTCCAACTTTCATGTCAATTTTTGGGAAAATGAATAAGCAACCTGATCCAATCAAATGCTTGGCGAATACTATCAAGAGCTCTAGAACTGGGTGCATTCTATTTGGCTGCGTTTATGAGGAGCTGAAAAATCGGAATTTTAGCGACAAGTTTGGACAAAGTCCCATAAAAATGTCACCAAACTACGGGTTTATGTACACGCCTGGTGTGCTTCATGAGAAGAAGGCCGATTTTTCAGAGAATTTCAAGTGGATCCTGACTAATGCAATGCAGATGGGGCTGAATGCTTGGTGGGAACGATCTGACTTGCTAAGTTTGCTCAAGGCAAAGAATGCATGGATCAAGTCGCTTTCACCGGAAGAGAAAGCGAAGGTATTTCATTATGATGCTGGGGGCTCAGATGACGTTCTTCATTTGAAGCATTTAAAAGGTGCTTTCTCCGTTTTGGTTGTGGGACTAATTGGTGCGTCAGTGGCGTTTTTGTGGGAAAAGCTTCGACGCAAGAAAAAAAATATGAATTTTAAGGCGTTTACTCGCATCATGGTTGTGACCAAGAGGATGAGAGGCAGTAAAAAAATCTAAATGAGCTTAAAATATGGAGATAATTTGCTTATGCATTTACTTGTTTGGATTTGGATATATATTGAGTTGTATTTATAAAAGAAAGAAAATGTTGCTGAATAAACCATACCATGCATTCAATTCATTATGTCTATTTATTTCATATTAATTCTAAGCTCAAGCACACGTTTCACGCCGGATTGATAACTTTCACATTTATTTTAAATATGTCACATGTCACATATAATATTGATTGATTTTTATAAATAAAGATAATCGATTTAATGCAACCGTTTCTCAATCAATAAATTACGTTCACGCTGCAGTTCCATTATCAAAACCATCATCATAACCTGCAACACCCCAAAGTTATGGAATCCGTCAAAAAAGGAAAAAATCTCCCTATCTCCAAAAGATATGGAATATTAGGAAAGGCTACTTATGCTGAGTAGACAAAATAATTGCAATTATGGTTTGGTGGGCGAAAGTCAATTTATTTGGACGTGACTGGCTTGCTAGACGCGCAGCTTCAAACTAGTAAGGAAGTTTTAGTACTTGCATACTAACTCTCACGTTTCGTACTAGATTCTTTACGCATATACTTTGGCATTTGGAAAATTAAGGTGAAAAATCCTAATATGATAGACAAAAAGCGAATTTAGACAGATAATTCGGATATGTAGAAGCATATCAAAAAGATTACTTGGGTTTATTGAATTCCTTCTTTATTACTCATTGAATGTCCCACCTACGTTCATGTGAATTTATTATGACAACGTGAATTTTTGTGCATGGTCTCGAAAACCGACGATAATACTTTTTTTGGCTTTTATTTTCATTAACAAATTAACAATTGTTTTACAGCTCTACAATTTTATATGATTGTTTTGTAATTTAATATGTAACTGAACATGATTTATTTTAATACATATTTAAACTTGAATGTTATTCCATATTCACGCTCAAGGTGATTACAGTATGATACCAGTCACAATGGGAATGAGACCAATCTCCCATTCTTAAGATTTTTACAACCATAAGTTTTTTTTCCAAAGCTGTCCTAGTCAAGCATGAAAAATATAACTAATCTCTATACATTATTTACACTATAATATAGCTATTTATTATTCAGTCGTCAAGTTTACCCCTTATTTATTGCAATTTTAGAAAGCGATGTTTCAACTTGCCCCTTTGCTTTCCCAACTCTAGTAATTATTAACGTTGGTACATTTCGACTCCTTTTTGCAGCTAGTTTGAGTCGATCAGCTACGATCCACAAGATTCTAAGCTTTGCCCAGCTTCCCCGGTTCCTTTTCCGCACACTCATTCCATGTTCCACAAAAAACCCAGCCATCGCACTCACCAACCCTCCCACCAACACTGCAAAAGCTCCTTTCAAATGCTTCAGGTGCAAATCACTCCCAGAATCTTCACCTTCATAACTAAAAACTCCCGAATGATTTCCTGCTTGCCCCAGCGTTTTAACCCAAGCATTCTTGTTCTTCAGCAACTGATACGCATCCGATCTCTGCCACCACTCATTCAACCCCATTTGAATGGAGGTGCTTAAAATCTGATGAAAATTGGGTGAAAAATCTGCTCTCTTCTGACTTGAAATCCCGGGGGTGAACATAAAAGCATAGTTGATGCTCTGTTTGATGGGCGTCTGTCCAAACTTGTCGCTCATGTTTCTATTGATCAAATCATCATTCACGCTTGAAAACAAGATGCAAACCGATTTTGAGCTCATTGTGTGTTTCAAACACTTGACGGGATCGGTTTGTTTACTCATCTTCTGGAAAATCGTGACTACCGTTGGATTCGTTGATGATTTGAATGCATTGTAAGCAATATTTGGGAAATAATGAAATTCAATTTCATATTGACTCTCTGCTAATTCATGGTAAGTTAGTGGAATGCTCTCAAACACAGGGAAAGTAAGAAGGGTCACCATTTTTGCTCTATAAAGTGTTGTTCCAATTAATGCAAACAAGAGCCAAAATCCTAGCACGATCCGTATACTCTGCGGAAGTCCCACGGGTAGGTCATCCGATTGCTCGATGAATATCCTCCCAAAGTATTGGGAAATTGTCCAAATGTTCCAATCGGAATTATTCACTTCTTTCTCAATTTTAAAGATTATATGGCAAACCAACGCAGCCAAAATGGTTGTTCCCCAGATTCCAAGCCAGAGGTGGATGTGGAAAGGCCAAAAAATAGCTTCCCAAGAGTAGAGCTTGTTCTCGGGGCCAATTGAGAAACGAATATATTCGTAAGTTACTGGGGAGCAAATTTCTACGATGGAGTGTCGGCTGTAGGACATACCACAGAGCATGCAGAAGCTTGCTTCCCCTTTCAAAACATCCCCTACTGAGCCAACCCACGTGCCATTGGCGAGTTTGTGCCCTGTGGAGGCTCCAGCGGTGCTGCGATATAGCCCTGCGGTGAAATTAAGACCGGAAACGAGGTGATTCAAGGCTGATGCGAATACGCCTCTTTTTGCGTAAACAAAACCGGTTGCAGGTTCCGTGGCGAATTCAAGGTCACCTTCCATTTTATCTGTTGAAGAGACCTTGAGCGTGAAGCCAAAATAGTTGAGCTGGAAATCTGGGAAAAATTCGGAAACAGAAATAATAGATGATGATGATGATGTGGACATTTTCAATTCAATTTCTTGTACAGGGCAATGTATGCAATATTGATGAATTTTTATTCCAGATTCCTCTTGAGTAATGAACAGTTTGTACTTCAGTTTTTGAATGAAATCAAGCTCGTACAAGGATTTGAGCAAGGAGCGTTCCGTTATGATTAAGAATTTATCAGCGTTTCTCACTACTGGTGGATTGAGCAGTGGCGTGTTGAGCCGTAAATTGAGCATATGCTCATGAAATTGTGAAGAAATTCCTCTTGGAAGGAAAAGTAGGACGACTTGACAAGAATCAGAAAGAGTGCGAGATACTCTGCGAATCCGAGGTTTCAAGCTTTCTTCTGCCAACTTCCAGTTTATGAGGCCACCTGATTTCGAAATTATTTCGGGAAGGGACAGAATTCTCTCCAAATTTTCTGTTTCTTCTGGCAAATCTGCAATACTACTAGAAAAGCTTCCGTGGAGAACAAAAATTTTGCAGATTGGAAATAGCCCAAAAATTATATTCGACGTGAATTCGGATATTGGGTCAGAACTGGATTGTACTTCTGAGCCAAATATAATTTTAAATGAAAAGGTAATTAAAAATGTTTTGCACAAAATGGAAACGTACATTTTGATTTTTTGGTTTGGACACAAACGATAAGGTTCAAGTTTAATTTGAAACTGAGACAGCAAAATCAATTGGATTTGGGCGTTGTAAAACGTGACGTGTTAAATTGGTGTTAGTGTCGACTATCAAGATTTGAAGGTGTCAGTGAGAATAACATAAAATGTTTAAAACAGGATTTTTCCTACCTTTTTCTGATAAAGAAATCCCATAACGAACACCATTTAATCGCTTATGACTAGACCCACAACAAATAAATGACAGGTTGCGGTTTATGAATCAAAAATGAAGTTTAAAGGGAAAAATTAACTCTTTTGGTCTGTCACTCAATCCATTTCATTGCTCTTGATATGCGATCATTAGTTGAAAGTTGGTTCCGACTTGGTGCATAAAAAGGTGGTGAAAATGGTGTCAATTTGACTGCACGTTTGTTTTTAACTTGCACACCAATCTGCTTAACGGACGACACCGACTTCACCTCGGTTTTAATGAAGGTGTAAACATGCCGCTAACGAGAACGGTAACAACGCTTCAAGTGTCTTTCAATTTCAAATCATTAGCCTAACGTAGTTAAGTGATAAATATGGGTAACAAGCAATGAGAATAAATGCTAAAATTGCAGTCACGTGACGTGTGACTCAATTTTGGGTAATTTACATACACCCCATCATGTTTTCTGAATACTAGATAAACTTAATAGCAAAACGGAATAAGTATTTTGTTGGCTAGCAATTGTTTGCAAATCCGCTATAATGTTGAAAATGCCAAAGTTAATTAATTGAGTTTGATTGACAAATTATGATGTAATTAAATGCGCAGTTTACTGGTGTCAGTGTTCACCCTGTTATTCTCATTAATAGTCTACTTGTTTTGTTTTTCAAATAACTTGACATTGAGATAAGTAACAAAACTTATTGAAACGCAGTTATTCGAAGTAGTTTAGCAGTTTTCATAAATACTTTTTCATGGAATCGCACAGGCCCGTTCACACGGACTTTCTTGCTGTGCCCATATTTACTCGTAAAACATCCTTTTAATTGCATGTTGTTATTTTAGGGATACAAAACATGAATTATGTGCCAAAACTCATTTTGCAAGTATGCATTCAAGATGAATTCAATATGAGGTAACCAAATAAATTAATTTACAAATTTTTTTCTCATTTTTGCAAATTTTAAGCAATAAAAAATATCGCATGTATTTTATTTATGTCAATAGTTTTACAATGAAACTTCCAATAATTTTAACAAATTGTAATTGTTACGAATTGAACTATTTTAGGATTGTGAGCGCATGCACATTTGATAGAGCAAGCCTGCAGGGAAACAAAGAGATTCCGGCCTTGTTGCCATCCAATGTCAAGGATTTGCCCAATATTCCAACTATTTTGGAGGTGTATTGGAAACTTTATAGAGTAATGCAACTTTTAGGAAGCAGTTCCTTCGTCTTGAAAACATACACAGATCCAAATCAAGATCAATATAATCCAGATATTGCAAAATTTCCATATTTGGCGTACACAACCAATGGGATATCACTCGCTGGGTATTTTGCTACGAAATTAGTGCTCCTATTTCAGTTGATTTTCTTCATCATCCGCTTTACCAGCACGCTGTATGTGCAAGACGCTCGAGATCACTTACTTCCAATGAGCTGTTACATTATGGTGTTACTAACAATAATTGGAATATACGTGTGGTGTCACATAAAACGGCAAGAAATTTGCGAGTTCTTCAACAAATTCAACAAATTGGATCTAATTATATTTGAAAATAATTTTGTATCTCAACAAAAGTACATTGAACGTCACCTAAAAGTTTACAATCGGATAAAGTATTTTTCTCCCATTGTGATTTTAATCACGATTTTTATGATTGGAATAAATCATGCAAATCACCCTCACTATTTTGCTCATTTTACTTCACTCTTGCTTACCAAGGAAGAGAGTTTTTTCTCAACCTGGAAAACCACTTGTATTACGATTTTCTCATTTACTTTCGAATTTTATCTGTTGATCCACTATTTTCTAGCAATGTACCAGTTCCTATTTATTTTCCTTATTGTCGCAGCATCCCTCAATTGGTGTCTTGAGTATTTGATTAATGGGTGTTTGAAATTCTCTGAAAATAATGGCAACTTTAAAAGAGTACAATTTATAAGCGATTCCGTAGAAAAGTATGAGCATGTGGGAGTACTGATGACTGAATTCAATGGGATTTTTAAAGGACTTCTTCTCTATTTCAAAACCATTATAATTGTGCAAGTGTCCATTTTTGCGTATCTTCAAAGTAAACAAACATCAGTGACGTTAATTAAAGTTGTAACTTTTCTAATGTTGATACTTCATCATTTAGTTCCAGTGAACGTGCTTTTGTCTAAGATGGGACAAGTTGAAAAAGCTTCAAAACATTTTCAAGAGGAATGGATCAGGCAGTTGGAAAAGTCAGAATTCGGATTTAATTTGAATGAAAATAGCGGACTTCAGGCAAAGATGATAATGGAGACATGTGTGCCATTTGGATTTAATTCTGGAGGTTGTTATGTGGTGAACACGAGAACAGTTTTGACATTCTACCACATTATTACATCGTGTTTGATTTTGTTACTGGAACTGGAGATTTGAATTTCAACAAAGCCGCAAATTTACATGTATTTGATATTCGTAGTGTTTAAAAGAATTTTTAAAATAATAAATAATTTGCTTAAATTCCAAAATTACACATTTTGAAAGGTTAAGGAATTAATTTTTTATTGAGGAAAAGGCTTGCGTCATTTCTTCAGACAGGAAATACATAAATCCAATAAATCTCTGGGCTTTTAACAATCGTGATGACAATGCAAAAAATAAAGAGTTACGACCCACGTAATGTGTCTCACTTGCATAAAATTTTAATGTGATACGGAGGTTGAAAAAATTGCTCAGTTAACTTAACCTTCACTACGACGAAGAAACCATTGAGCACGGATTTATTTTGGAATTCTAGAGCTGGTCTTCTTTATAAGCATCATGAAGTTTGATATCGTATTTTTCATTTTTGTTTCCCTTGTGTCCCTGGTTTTCGGGGTAAAAATTATTAGTCAAAGTTTAAAAATGTATTTGATTGTATTTGATTGGAAGACTAAATCGTTTCAACTTTTTAAATCAGGTAATGGCTCAGGAGGAAGCTACTACAGAGGACCCAGAATACGCAGCTTATATCGAATCTATGAATAAAGGGAGATTCTTCGGCTTCGGTAATAAAAGGAGAAGATATGGCCGCTCGGCCAACTTTTAAACAAGGATACCAGGACACGGTGGACTGACTACT
>JAQGAP010002395.1:0-15300 GCA_034697805.1 Orchesella bifasciata | reverse complement strand
TCCTCCAAAATGAGAAATGCCACCAAAGAACAGCTCCCACCTCTCGTCGTCTAATCCATTAATGTCCATGGAAAGGATTCTGAGTGGCCAAGGTGTATTGAAACAAGCACTCTGCAAGTTTCGAAAATCATCGCCACTTTCTGGGCCAATATGCAGCTCCTCCAGCCGATCCATGGGGAGATTTCCAAGTGCGTATTTGAACAATGGTGATATTTTCGGTGCATACGACTGGTTTTCTATACACATCTTTTGAACGTGGTTGTAACGCTGCAATACGGCATATTCCAAGGGATTGATGACGCCATGAAGTTTCACTGTGATTAAATGAATCAAAGGCGGGAGGGGATGGTTTCTAATCAGCTCCTCTTTGGCGGGTGTCATTAGATACTCCGATTTTTCAATCCGATATCCCACCGAAGTGCCACATTGGAAGACTAAAGATTTTAGATTTGGCATTAGAAGCAGCAAAGAGCGACTAAGCATGTAGAGAGTATCAGCATTGGTTGTGGGACCTTCCTTTTGAATCTCTATTGTCAATTCAAAATGCCAGACTTGAGTGCCGAAGCGTTCCAAGATTTGAGTGAGGACTGCTCTGTTTTCAGACGTCGTATCGAAATACTTGACGGAGCGAGCGAGGAACGGATTAATGCAGCCTTCAGGAACATTGGCCAGAAAGTTGGCAGCCGGCCATGAGTAAAATGTCCAACTGAAGTCCAAAAACCAAGGGAGCTTATCGTTTGGGCAACGTCGAAGTTCCGGATTGACTATTTCGTCGACATAGTAGAAAGAGGGGACAAGTTTAAAATGGGAAGGATGGTTTTGAAGGTAATCCTCAACAGCGTCCTTCCAAGCGTTGCACACTAACCGCGTGTTGAGTACTTGCTTTCGGTCAAGTAAATGCCTTATCAGGGGAAACACCTATCAAACAAATTGAAGGAAAGTTAAAATCTTCCCAGAATGTTTTTGGGAAATGAGTAGTTGATTTTGAACAGCATTTAATTATCATTTGACTTACCTCTGATATGAGGAATTCACTCTTTTGCTGCTCCAACTCTTGTCTCCAAGCTTCAGCGGTTCTGTAACAGGAAAACAGATCCCTGCCTTTTAGGTAAGTGAAGATCTTCTCCCAAACCTGTAAAAAAGCAAGGGCATTGGTAGTTACTTAATTTGGGTTTAAGTTACACATGATTTATAGATAATTAGCAGTGGGAGGGTCAATCAACTTACTTCAATGGGGAAAAGCTCCAAGGGTGATCTGGGTGCTTCATCCGACGCCATTTATACACACACGGTCTTGGCAGTTACAGGAAATGACATTGAATACTTTGATAATGATTATCAGGTTCCTTGATAATACTGCACCATATTTACATATATTTTTACTACTTTTGAAATGGTGCGTTGAAAAATGTGAGGAAATAAAATTTTCAGAATTAAAAAAATTAATCTTTGAAACAATGACAACACTTGGTGCTCGAGTCGCACGATTCCTCAACATGTTTATCGGCGAGGTTTTACACGTCGTTGATTAGCTGTTTGCATATATACATTAAAAGTTAATTAAGTTATTAAATATGAATGATTTAGTACAATTTGCCAATAATTGGGTGTGCAAATTTTCAATAGATTTTCACTCCTGTCCATTGGCATCAATAAATAAACCTATCAAATAGGAATGTAGAGAACTTGCAACGGATTATAGATAAAAATGAGGTCAGAAGTAGCATTTTCAGTGTCAGATTTCAAAAATCTCCCCTGATTCTTGATATATAATAAAGCATGTCAATGTGACCGCATTTAACGCGGTCACATATCAACATACGCGTTGACTTTTTTAGTTTTTAGCTTTAGTTTAGCGATTGATATAGTATGCGGTATACCTTACACTCCTGACATCTGACCTTGAAACTGAAATGAAGTATTTATTCGAATTCAGTAATGTCGATCTACCCAAGTAGACACCATACGAAATTAACTGCTTCAACCTATTATTTCAAAGTTTGATTTGCTTTCTTTCTCTATTTTTGTGACGTCATAACCTATTGATAGGTTGCTTCCATTAGCGTTTTCTTTTTATTTTCCATTTCACTTGCTTCAGTTATTTTTGAGAGTGCATTACATCTGTTTGAACCTAACAAAGATCTTTTCTTGTTAAGCACCTACCAAAAGCCTACCCATATAGAATGCAATAAAGCCCAGACACAAAGCATTCACACAATGCCTTCTCCTCTATCTTCCTGGTTGTTAGCTTTCCTTGTTAGTACATAAAACATCGCATACAACAGGTAACAACATATATGACACTTCTTCGCACGACGTTTCCTATCCTTTTTCGTGTTCTGTCAGTTTTCAATTCCTACCGTCCAACGAATACCATTCAAATAAATGAGTTGGAGATTATGTGGAACTGGTTACATCCAGATGCCAGTCATACCAATTTCCCAGTCGAGTGAGGAGAGTTGCATAATTTTAGTGATTCTAGGTAATGAAAAGAAGATGATTTCAACCTTTGAGGAAATGCAATGAAATCTTTACATTTGTGTTGGCGTAGGAAAATCCAGACTCTTCCTAATAATCCACAATTAGGCTTATTTATTGTTCTGAAGGGATAACCAAATATGCCGCAAATCCCTTTCATATAAAGAGGGGGTCATTAAGCGGAAGTGACTAGCCTGTATTTCGTCCATTATATTTTACTACCATGCCAGCTAATTTTCCGCCCGTGCGGGGGATTGAATCCACATAATTTTGAATGATTCATGGGATCCAAAGATGCTCTCAAATCTTGACGGAAACGATGCAATGAAGCGCCCCAAATTTACGACATCGTTGAACTCACCTCCCGCTGTTCTTGGAAGTGTTTTCTGGAAACCGACCATGTTTGTAATTTTACTTTAGAGTAAATAAAACATTGTCTGTTGTAAACAGTGGTTAAAAGTACTCAATTCAAACAAGTGTGGTTGGGTAGGGTTTTTAAAGTGGAGAAAAGTTTCTTCTACATGATATCCTCCCAGCAGTAAATAAAAACAGGCTGCACGTTACAAATTAAAAGGCACTCTATCCCCGTAGTTGATAGTCGCGTCATAGTCGCTCCTTGAATATTTTAAATGATACTTTTACCAAGACTTTTTTGCATATGTGTCAATAAAGTGCATGTTTTTCAGCGTTACCTTTCTTGATCCCAGAAATTCTTGTGATCAAAAAACCAACAAAGCATAATACGCTGGGTTGGCTTTACCGAGGTCACGTCGTACATATGGTAAGCTATTTTGAACACAATGAATGTTTATTGCTGCTTCCAAAAATTAAGGTTTATGCCTGGGCATTACGTTACTATTTATCAAATTTTTAATCATTCAGATTTTCATTTGTTTGCCCTGCCCCGTTCATTAACTCCTTTTCGTAATTAATTTATCTTCAATAAAGTAATCTAATAATTCCTATTTCCTAGAATTTTGTTCACAGATTTTGCAACCCAAAAACGAAGTAACTTCCAATGGAATTTCATTGAGATATAATCTCATTTGGATAAAGAATATGCACAATATGTTTGCTTGTTTCGTAGAGCTGAAGCTACCTAGTTTGATCTTACCTCTTGGGAATCGGAGTCCAGGATTTAGTACTCTGGACTGCGTAAAACAACACGGTTTCACTGCGAGAAAGGAATTGCTTTAGTTATTTTTTGGTCAAAGTAAATCCCTTTGGTCTCCTGTCCCTTTTCATTTTCAAGCTAACGAGTAAGAAAGTTTAGAATAATACAGCAGAGTATAAAATCGTTTAGATAGGAAAGCCAAGCGTAACTTTTCTCTTGAGTGTTTTACCATATTATTGGCAATATGCTACTACATCCAAACTTCTAACTGTAACAGCTTTCCTTTCAAAATATGCAGCAAATGTAAAATATGTAGTAGAAAAGTATAGGGTATTGTTTTTGCCTCGGTAGATTATTAAGATATAATACGATGATCTATGTTGGCTTTCAAAAATATACCTTTGCGAGTAGGGTAGCCAACAGTCTTTGAATGATATTGGCATATTCCAAGTTTTTGCTTACTCATGAGTAAAGTTATATCTTTTTCCAGTCCGTTCTATGAACGCTGTGTAATGTTTGCTTTTGGACGAGCCAACTTTTTCTATTTTACGCAGCAGTAAGCTAGTGACGACACTCATTCATTGACCGTTATGGATGATGAATGGATGAAAGGAAAATCAATGGATACTACTGTCCAAAAAAAGCTGCATACATGAAACTTTTCAAAAGTTCTCATGAGTGGATTCTGTGCTGTAATATTTTGCAGTCAATGAATCACACATACTTTCAACTTTGATATAATATACACAATTTGTGTTTTGCACTTGAGTTTCAACACATTTGACGATGTGATGACGATCCTGGGCTCGGGTTTGATTATGAAGTGTGTTTACGTGGTTTTGATTTGAAATGTTCGCATTGTCAGTTCTAACTCAATAGAACTGTGTAACGCTCATAGATTTAAGAGTTGATTTATTATGAAACCAAAAAAGTCCCACTTCGACTTCTATGCTCAATCGGAAACTAAGATTCTCCGCTTAGACACATGTTTTACCATCGACAAAATTAGTTAATCAGTCTCAATAGTATTTAAAAGCTTTTGTATTTTGCTACACTGCTGAAAACCCCATGTGTGGCCTTGAGTCCTTATTCGTAGTTACAGTTTTCAATTCATGCTCTCTAAGCACTGCCTATCATCCGCAGCTGCGTTCATTTGCACATGTAAAAAAGGGAATGAGCTGTTGTCTCATTTACTTTGTGTATTGAACATCCCATGTATGTTCGGTTCATTTATTTGGATTGAACCAAAGTAAATGATATTTTGTCTAATGAATTTCTCAAAATAGAATGCAACAATTTACATGACTGACAAGGATTCTTTGAAAGTAATTTTGACACAAAACAAATTAGCAAATCCTAATATATTCACTCAATGGATGTCTAACCAAACCAAATCTGGTTTTCACATACAATAATACACGGCAAATTTCAATTATGGTGGCGTCAAAACAGTTCATATTGGTTGGTTATTGCTTTCAACCGAATTTCCTTTTAATTTCCAGTGCACTTGACTTAATTTATTTTGAATTAGTATTACCTCCGTACAAAAATTTATCCTTCTTGTTACCTGTTTGATACAGATCAACTAGAGAAATGTCTTGGGTGCAAGAAATTTGGACTAGATAGCACAGATGCGTAGATGGATCGTGTAGCAATATTATCATTTGTGTAGATACGAGGAAGAATAAGCGGAACCGTTTACATTCATAAGCCAAACCTGCTAATTTTCAAGTCCTCGGGTGTACCAGTGAATCCACATAGTTATAGTAATGGAGAAATTGGAAGAAAGATACTCTCAAGTTTTACAGGGAAACGATGCAGATCTTAAATTTACAAAATTGTTAAACTCTTCTGCTGTTTTGGAAGCATTTTCTGGAACCGGAACTCTAGTATAAATAACAAGTCCATTTATTTAAGTACCTTTGTTGTAGAGCAAATAAAACATCGTAGTCTGTTGTGTTGTGTAAATACTCAATTCAACAATTATGGTTAAGTTTGGTTTCCAAACGAATAAAACCTTCTGCTACAAGATATCCTTGCGACAGTAAACACAAAAGGCTGCATGTTACCAATAAGGAGGCACTCTATCATACTAGTTGATAATCGCTTTATAGTGGCTCCTTGAATATTTTACAGGATACTTCAACCGAGACATCATGCTGTGTCAATAATGTGCATATTTGTCATTGTGGCTTGCTTTGAACTCAGAAAATCTTGCAAATCGAGAAACCAACTAAACATGATACGCTAGGTTGGCTTTAGTGAGGTCAAGTCGTACGTGACACAAGCTATTTTGATAAAATGCACTACTTTATAATACTGAATTTTTTCAGTTGTTAAAGGCTGGAATAAAAACTCTTTTGTGCACTTTAGAATTTTCTAAAAGCAGGTGAAAGCTAAAAAACCTTGATGGAAGTGGAAAACGTTATACTTGTATCCACTCAATTCAAGGCTTATAATAGCGTAAGTATGCAATTACGCCAGTGTTATTCACGGAAATACAAGTTTCAACAGCAAATATGTGAAGGATTTTCTACTAAACTTATTCATCATTCTTACTTCTAAATGGAGTACTCTTTTGGGAGTTGAATTGAAAGACTCGTAACTTTCACTACAGTATCTATCTTCAATTATATGTATTTTATTCATGAATGTATTTCCCTTTAGCTATATAATAGCTACTCATCTGTAAAAAAAGTTTGGCTAATTAACATACGATTAAACTATCTTGCTCTTTCTAAAAACTAAATTCTATTCATGGGTATTACATTTTTAATTTTAATTACTCATTTTATCCACCATTACGAGATTCCTTGGGATTTACATTTCTTAGAAACATACCTTGCCCGCTAAGTCCTTGTAATTAAATCATGTTAATTAAAAAATATATTCATATCCTCTAGAAATTTAAGCACAGATTTTGCAACGCAAAAAACCAATGAAATTTCCCGAAGAAATAACCGGATTTAAATATCGAATATACATAATATGCCGGTATATCTAGAGCTACCTACTTTGATCTTCCTTTTGGGTATCGCAGTCTCTCTGCCAATTTTTATCTGGGATGCTTTCTGCGTAAAACGACTCTATCTCATTTGGGGGAAAGACTGCACTAGTTATTTTATGTGCAGTAGTCCCTAGTGTCTCTCATCCCATTTCACTTTTCATACCAATAAGGATATGTTTATAATTATAGCGTATCAATTTGTATATGTAGCAAAAATATACGTGATTTTTTATTTTTCGAGGGATTCATTTTACCGTATTATTGCTAATAGTCTAATACATCCAGTTCCAAACCTGCAGCCGCTTACCTTTAAAAAAATATGTAGCAAACGAAAAATAATATGGTAGAAAAGTGGAACGTGTCGTTTTTTCATGATCATATCATGTGTCTACTTACTTTCAACCATCTGTTTTACGGGCTCATTAGCTACATAAAAATCCCCAATGGGGATTCCCCATATGCTGTTTTTATTTGCTACGAGGGAAATGATTTCCTGGTCTGGTCCGTTGTATGAACGTTATGTAATGTGTATTTTTGAAACAGCCAACTTTTTCAATTTTACGCAGCAGTAAGCTAGTAAGGACCCATTCACTGGGTATTTGAAAAATAATGAAAACAAATGGAAGCTACAGTCCACAAATACTGCAAACTTTTCATAGGTTCTCATAAGTAGTTTCCATACCGTATAATTAGTGTTGGAGAATGATCATGATGATGACAATATCGGGCTCGATTTTGACTGAAGTTTGACGTGTAAATGCGTACGAGTTTACATAGTTTTGTCTGGGAATGCTGCATCTGAGTACTAACCCAATTGGAATGTGTGACACACTTGGATTAAAAAGTTAATTCATTATAAAACTGACCACTGACAACAAAAAGATCCTATTTTGATTTTCCCATTTGTGAACTAAGCTTGTTTGTCCGCCTAGCCACCTAGCCACATGCTTTACCAGCAACAAAGTTAGTTGATCTGGCCCAGAAGTAAACTTTTTTGTTTTTTGCTGCACTATTTGAAAATCCCATGTGTGTCCATGAGGCGTTTTTGTAATTAAAGTTTCCAATTAGTTTTCTCTAATCACTGCCCATCATCCACATCTGCGTTCATTTGCACGTCTAGAAACGAGAACGTTGCCTAATTTCTCTTATTGTTTGTCAGTGTAAGTTCGGTACCTTTATTTTGGTTAATCCAAAACACAAACATTATATTCTGTCTAATGAATGTTCTAAAATAAAATTCCATTTGCATCAAATGACTGGCATGAATTCTTTTAATGTTATTTTGACACATTGAAGCCACAAAAATCCTCTATCTGTACTGACCTGTACATTTTAGAGATTTATTCAAGTTGTATTTCTAACATAGTAGCGTTAAACTACTACATGTTATATTGCTTACTGGTTCCTCAACTTTTATTGTACTTACTTGAGGGCCGAGTGTTTTGTATTAGTGTTCGATTCAAACTGTCCAAACCATGTCATTCGTGTAGATAAGGGGAAGCTTAATTGGAACTAGTTGCATCCATATGCCAAGCCTGCTAATTTCCTAGTGTTCGTGTATGGGAATGAATCCGCATAGTTTAAGTGATTCAAGAAATTACAAGAATTCCCTCTCAAGTTAGGAAGATAAACTTACGACATTCTAGAACTCATCAGATGAGTCTCATCTCCTGTTGTTCGTGGAAGAATTTTATAGAACCGGAACTCTACGATAACTCAACCAATTCCTTTTATTAAAGTAGTTATGTTGTAGAATAAATTAATCAAATGTAAATAACTCACCAATTCAAACAAATGTGGTAAGGTTGGGTTTCTAAATGAAGAAAACTTTGTGCTACATGATATCCATGCAGAAGTAAACACTTAACCGCTATTGATAGTCGCGTCATAGTGGCTTCTTGAATATTTTAAAGGATACTTTCACCAAGACATTTTGCTCGTATACTCGTTCTTTATCATCGTGGCTTTCTTTGATCCTAGAACTTCTTGCAAATGGAGAAACCATGCAAGCATGATACGTTGGATTGTCTTTAGCACGATGAAGTCGCAGGTAACGTAAAGTATTTTTACAAAATGCTCTAAAGAGTTTTCCTTATTATAACAGCAAGAAACTTGTTTGCTGCTTTCAAAAATCAAATGCATGGGTACTGTATGAATCATTTTAGTTAATTCATTTCAACCACCGATCACTGAATTCATTTGGATTCCATTTCTTTGAAAATAGAATATTATATTATTTTTGAGTTCTCCTAGAATTCGTCCTGAGTTTTTGAAAAAAGAAACACGGTTTCCAGTTGAATTCTTCGAGAAACAACCACATTTGAATATGAATTATACATAATATGTTAGCTTCGTTCGTAAAACTTACCTTGATCTTGTTTTGAGGGAATCAGAATCCCTCCACCAATTTTGTCTTGCGACTTAAACCATTCTGTATGCATGCATATGGAAAGTATTGCTGCTCTAGATATTTTATGACAAAAAAGTCCCTTTGGTCTCCTGTCCCGTTTCATTTTTCATACTAACGAGCTAGGATGTTTAGAATAATGAAGCGGAATATCATATCATTTACTTATACATAGCAAAACCATACGTGACTTTTTCTCTCGAGCTGTACAATATACCCTATTACTGGAAATAGGCTAATATATCCAAGTTCAACCTGTAACAGCTTACTTTTAAACATAAACAGAAGGAGGAAAAATATTAGCAAATTATAGAATGTTGTTTATGCTTTTTCCAAATCAGTGGTTGTTGTTATAATAAGATACGATGATCCTATGTTTGCTTACTTTCACAGTAAGCTAAAAATCTCGTATTTGTTACCTGTTCATGAGGAAAATCATATCCCGGTCTTGAGGCGGTTTTATGACGTTACATAATGGGGATTTTGCATACAACCAAGAACCTTTTCTATTTTACTCGTGAAACTTTCTCTTTTGGAATAGCATTATATTATCAAATGCATTTGGGGCATTTGGTGCTCAAAGTTGTGGAAAAAGTACTTATATTCCACATATCACGCAGTTGGAGCCAACTTATGAGTAATGCACAGCAGACGTGTTCCTTCCTGTCGTCTTTCTCTGTTTTTCTTGGAAGTTGCGGAAATTAGTGAAGTTATTAAAGAAAGCAATGCCAAGAAATAAGTATGGGATGACTCAACAAAACTGTTGCAACAGCATTTTCTGGAACTTTGAAAAGTGTTTCCGTAACAAATAAAACTGATCGAGTTGTATAAGTATTTTCTTAGAAAAAGCCACACAAGCGTAAGAAATGCAAAAATCATTGGAACTTCCCACGTCCAGGGTTGAATATGAAAGAACACCCAAGGTACGCTATTGAGCAGTTGTTGCGGAAAAGTGAGGTACGGTATATTGCACCGTACCTTATTCCTCTTTAATAATATCGAAAAATTAACTATTAATTTTTTACTGAAAACAATTTACTATCATACTCATTCCATAGAAAATAAGAAAAATCAAAAAGAGGGTATCGCCACCAATTTTTCAAGCCGATGATACTCAGATTTATACGATGAATTGAGGAAAAACGAGAAAGAATACCAAATCCTATCTTTGGTATGTACAAGGTTACGTTTTCCCAGAAGTGAAACGGCAGCCAGTTGTGTATTGCAACGCATAAACCTAATTGATTGATATGGGTTTGCTTACTGTAAACATATGACAATTTTCTCATTCACTTAATAATACCCTGATGAATCGATTCCGATCTACTCATAAGGCCCATTTATTTCTTCCAGCTTTATGAATGAATGACGTCAAGTTTGGGCAATTAGTATTCGAAGTGGCTGTGAAGTTCTTAAAAATTACGAAAATTGATTAAATTAGTAACGAGGAATTTGCAGAAATGTTTAACACGAAATGCTACAAGATTTGTAGCTCAGCTAATTGTCAATTAATGCGAAGAGGACATTGTAGATGATAGAAAATTCCAACCGTATCTGGACCATTGACTACTTTCTTAAGCAAGTTAGATAGAATATCTCTCAGAAATTTACAAGCCGTAGCTTTCCTATGAAATGGGCTATTCACTAGACATGCTATCATGTTGGAGGTTCTTTGCTGTATCTTTCCTTTCCAAAATATTAGCTTCCTTCTGAATGCTCAATTTCCAAATAGAAGATGCACTTTTGTTATGCTTAACAGACATTCAATACTTATAAATGTGTGACGTAGGCTTTAGCCACAACAAGTGTGTGTAAAACTGTCAACTCCAATCATAAATATAAAGACAAGTAGACAAAACCAGCTACAGCTTTTATATGCAAGACACCGACGTTGAGTGTTGCTGCAGTTGAAAGGCCAAATAGAGTATTTTCGTAAAAGTGCTGGAAATAATTCGTTTTCCATGGCTTGAGACTACTGTACACTGTGCGATTGAACCTGGTAAGTTTCAAGTGAGTAAAATTCTTTCAATAAGTGTTTGTAAGTGCATGTAATAATTGATTTAAGAACCCAACCGCATCGGTTATTTTAAGGAGTTGAATAACACTTTTGAAAACTGCCATCCTTATTGTGATTAAAACACGTGACACGTGATTAAAAAGGAGCAAACATATTTAGCATACATCCAAACGGATATGGTGCACTTATAAATGAACCCACCACGTAAAAATGAAACGTGATTGCAAACCTGCCGAATGCCAAACTTACTTGACATTGCTTTAAGTTTGTGCCATTCTGGAAAACTACGACATGTTAACATTGTTGTAGATGTGAAGGTTTGTTGCAGGGAGCATTCGTTGTAGATAATGTGGCATTATGCAGTTTAGTATGCTCATTTGGAAATCATCCTTCAAGAAAAGATGCTATTTAGTTATAAACTTTATTGCCGGCACTTATTTTGAAGGAAATATTATAATTTTATTATTTTTATTATAATTATTTATGCAGGTAATGAAAAACAATATTATTAAACATGGTGTTGCGATGTTTTTCAAGGTTTCACGGAATCTACTGATGCTTCTCCATAAGTATAACACTCACCAAGCATGAGGACTACGCGATGTCAAATAAAAGCTCGATAACAAGCACCCATAAACACAAAAAAATATAGTTTTGATATTTGCTTTACAAGAGACAACTGTGAATATGAATATTGCTGTAGTTTTACCATGATACCATATACCCTAAAGTAGGATCCGATTTTCGATAGCCAGTAAAAAGCTGGCAGAGTTGCTGATTTCATATTATGCAAATTTTTAAAGGATCCATAATAAATTGAGACCATTGTTTTGGCAACCGATGCAGGCATTTCTCTCATTCATGATCCATCGTTGCTAGATTATATTAATCTGTGATTTGTGAATACTACAGTAAGTTGGAGATTTAAGTGATTTTACCTGCTTTATGTTACCGGTCCTTTCGATTGTACCCACGAGCAACAGAGTAAATGACTATGATAAATGACTTGGTTTGATGGTATCAACTTGCCCACAAAACAAACTCCATAGTAATCAATTAACACCAATTAATAGTACCAATTTTCAATAGCACAAATACCTATACAAAAGAAGTCGGTTTTAATTGCTACATAAGGTTAATTATAAACAACACATTATCCAATCATCAATGTTATATCTGTAAGTCTTTCGATTTTTCTTTAATACCTAAATAAATTCATTTAAGATATAGGTAGGAATCTTTAGGTTGAATAGTGTACTGTCGCTTACAAGAGAGAGTAGTTTTCGTGTTTGCATGGGTCTATTGTGAGCTGTTAACTCCCAAACTGGATAGAATACTGTCAACGTTGTTGAGTTATAGTCGTCCCGACTTTACCAAAAGATCATCCAATCAGCAACCAAGCATAGCGTTTTGACTATAGTATCTATCAACCTTCCACATTACATTGTTACTTTCATTTTCAATGCCCTTTCAAATGATTAAAATAAGAATGTTAAATTTACCATGTTTAAAACCAATGTTCAGTATTTGGAAAATGTGCCACCAAAATAAAAAGCTATGAACCAGTTTGTATGACTTGTGTATTAACATCCACAAAAACAAGTACGAGAATAATACATATATTTTTAACAAAATCTCGAACAGAAGTACCCATAATAAACCATAGCTGTGACAGCATCAAAGATTCCGTAGATGAACTATAATTTACTTTATTTCTAAACACTGTAAATATCCTAAGAGTAAAGTGGTTGCTTTCAATTGAGTAAAATGTTTTTATGAAGTTTTTGCATATAGTATATTTATATACATAAATTATATCAGGCTAATTTAAAACCCATTCTTCAAAAGGAAACTAACTAACTGGTTCAACTAATTACTCAGCTAATTGTAACTTATTAATCTTTTGATACAACTTGTTCTGCTATCGTTCCTCTTGGTTGATTGTCACGATTATGTAGGTTAGGATTATAAAAATACATTCATTTCAATAGATTTGTCTCTGAAAACTTTGTTCAATTAGCAACTCTATTTATTAGTTCGGGGAAGACAAACACATTTCGTAAGCGTGTCTTGTTCTGTCACAAATGTTGGCTACATCAAAAGGACACAAAAATGGGAAGAGTCTACTTGAATACGACTTATTACAAATCGCATCACAACACTCCTGTAAAAAGTTTAAAATTCGCTTGAAAAGTTATCTGGAACTCAAAGTTTGACAAGCAATACATATGTTTTCCTTCTCTGACAATCCGTGAAGTTCACTGCGTGAACCCTATACATTCTGAAAACATTCGTGATAATTAACCTCGCGTTGGAGTTTTTATATTACGCACAGCATACCATGCGTAAATAACTTTCTTTCTTTGGGTGTCATTACGTTACTTTAATGCACTTTTTCGTATAAAAACTTACAAGAAGTGCAGATTACGACGACAAACAAAAAATTCGCCGTATAGTTAATATATGTAGATCCAATAGGTAGTGATTTTGCAGTAGTTAGTTGTTCAACCAAACTAATTAAATCTAAGTCAATTTGCTGCTAGCGTGATGTCATGTCAAATGTCTAAAACTTTTCACAACACTATAATAATTTTGTGCAAGGAAAAGTCGAACATTGCAGAATATTATTTAACGCTGTTATGTATGAGAATAAAATATTGTTGGATTAAACGTTTTGACAGCATACGCAATTAAACAATTTATCTCAATAAGTTTTAGGTTGAATACGTAGTTGTACTAAAAATACTGCGTCGGATTTTTGTCGCTTTTCCAACTACCATGAATGGTGCCAGCGTGAATTATGTCGACGCACATGAACGAAAGAGTTGATGGTGAAAGGTAGTGTGAAGTCATTCAAATATAGAGCATCTGCACATTATTTTAATATGGAATTGAATTAAATTCCATTTTACTGGTAACTTTCCACCCACGCACTAACAAAGAATTATTTAGTACGTTTAAGCACAAACCTATGAAAATTTATGTAATGTAATAAAAGATGACTTAATTCACAAGAACGCATTAAATTGACGTGACAGAAACCTTCAATTGAACTAACACTCAAGCAAATATACAATTCATATTGTTATAAAAGTTGGGTGGAAATTTTGGTAATGTTTTCAACCGAACCGCCTACGTACCCTACTTCACCTTTGTTGAATACACTTAAATCTGTAAGAAATCTGTCGCCCAGATCTGAGAAATAGAATGTAAATAGAACGTAATTTTCCTGTTTATCAGGTGTTGCCATTGTATCACGGAAGCGTATTCCAAGTCGGGTTTCGTCATAATAATATACTATATTCTCGATCCGATCTACATCTACAAAAATTAAATATGGCGATGTTGCTTGTCCGAAGTAACCTTGTTTGTTTTGGGAAGAGAACGACGTCTGCTCTTGCTGTCACTTGGGTTTCCGTTGCAGCTATTTCCACTAGGGGTTCTTTGGAATAGGGTTTTGATGATGGTTGTGATACTAACATGATTG
Source organism: Orchesella bifasciata (assembly GCA_034697805.1). Taxonomy (NCBI): domain Eukaryota; kingdom Metazoa; phylum Arthropoda; class Collembola; order Entomobryomorpha; family Orchesellidae; genus Orchesella; species Orchesella bifasciata. The sequence continues at coordinate 790 of JAQGAP010002395.1, read as the reverse complement.
CGCCTATTGTTGACGCTAATGCGGCTTTGGATTGCGGGCCTACATGTGTGTCATATTTTTCAAAGGAATATGTTCATGCTTGATGCACATGTTGACAACAACATTGGCACTGGTTCCTGTGGCCCACATCCCATTTCCTCCAATGTTGCGCAGCCGGTGGTTCACAAAGGTGGATTGAGTTTCTTATGTTGATTTCCAACATTCCATCCGAGTTCATCGTAAAACCACAATGGAGTTTTAGATTACCCCCATTAACCGTAATGACTGTCGTTCGCGTGAAGTTGCCCACTATTTTCGCTGACACACAAGCGGCACAAAGACCACCAGCCTCACACACGAAGGATGCCATCACTTTGAAAATGACCACCTGGACCCCGTTGATTTCCCCATTTGTTGCAGAGGCAGCAGAAGTGGTGATAGTTGAAATGATGTGAGCAAACAAATAGATAAAAATGGGAAAACTGATTATTAAAAAGGGACTAATAAAACGTGGCAGTTACCTTCATTTTTCATTTTATTGTACACCATAAACCCTTTGAAATCTTTATCAGGTTTATGTTTTTCATTCAATATCACGATATTAAAATGGACCATTTTATAATTTTAAAAAAGGTCATTGCTCTCACTTTCTCTTTGTCCAAGTGTTATGAAATAATTTTACAACCACGACCGATATTAGTTTTGTTCGTGTTTTTTCTAACGAAGTTGGCTTTGATCTTAAAAGTTTTTTAATCTAAAAGCGGAAATGAAAGAAAAAATTGAGATTTCAGTTGAAAAACAATTTTGACTA